>JAIUZE010045804.1:0-75100 GCA_022085475.1 Heliosperma pusillum | reverse complement strand
CGACTAGGTTTCTCGATTTATTTGAAATCACGATTAACCAAATACCGTAGTCATTTTATGAAAGGTTTATCCTTTTTGAAGGTAAAATCATGAATGAAATAAAGAGTTATCTTCATTATAATTCTAATCTACTTGTCTAGGTAGAGATTCATAAAAGTGAGTGGGAGCTCTAAGAGGGATGTTTATATTCTTAATTGTTAAGAATAAAACAAGTTTCAAGAGTAGGTTGGCATGATGTTGGCACAAGGTGAGGAAAAAAGGCAAGTCTATTTTGAATAGTAAAGTCAATATCTAAGCAAGGTGTCAAACCCAACCTTTGATGATTCAACTCTTACAGTGTAGGACACAAGAAAAGAATCTGCCCCAGGTTTTCTAAAGAGTTAGAAATTGGGTGTACTGTTATCACCCATAATATCTATATGATCGACATTTATTTTGCTAAAATGCAAGTTTTGGGTATTAGATACCCATTATGGTTTTCATCAATGTATTCAATACATATAATAAATCGTGCGACGACTAACCATGATTAAATGTCGACCTACAAAGGAAATATAACTATTGTAGTTTTATTTCTATAGAGACATATAAAAGTTATAATGTGATCAATCTAGTTTTGGATTTAGAGGTATACTTTAATAAACGTTATTATGTACATGACCTCTAAATAAAGAATATAGTATCCACTTTAGTGTACGACACAAGTGTTTCACTTTTGTGAATGGAACAAACGTTGTATCTTTTTATGCCTATATGTGGTCAATGGTTATCACATACCAATCAAAGGTAATTATATTCTTGACCTAAACTAGAAATTACTTGTCATATAGATTGTAAAAGGCTCAAAATTGGTGACCCAAATCTAATCTTAATTCTGGATTGTGTAGCACATCTAAAACATTTGATTTTGAATCTTATGATGTGTGCGAATCTTGTATTCAAGGCAAGATGATTCGTGCCCTTTTATTGAAAAGGAAATCGAACTAGTGAGTTATTGGCCCCATTACATAAGAATATGTGTGGTCCAATAACAAACACAGCCAGAGATGGTAATGATTACTTCACTTTATTTACCGATGATTTAAGTAGATATTATGTTTGATTCTACTTAATGAGGTGTTAAGAGAAATTTTTGAAAATTTCAAAGAGCTTCAATGTGAAGTAGTTAACCACTAAGAGTATTAGATCAAGGACTTACGACTAAATCGTAACTATAAATATCTAAGTATTGACTTTGTTTTTCACCAAAAGTATTGTGAAAGAGTTTCACGAGTTAACTTCTCTAAACACACATTATGAGATAAGACGTTGTTAAAAAGAGAAACAGGAGCTTATACGATATGGTTTTGTCTTTGTCAAAATGAGCCATTTGACTAACCTTGGGATATTAATATTTTTGACTGCTATTTCTTTTCCCACCATATTAAAACAAATTTACAACAGTCTGATTTCATTCCATATACGATATGGGTGGGTAGCGTACCTAATTTGTAAGTTATCCGAATGAAACAAGTGCTCAATTATCCTACATTGACCACGAGAACAAAGCGTTTGTGACTCGTGATGCTGTCTTTCAATAAAAAAATAAGATTATTTCTTGATAAGACAGAGTGGGAGAAAATGTTTCAAGAGCCACAAAATGAGCATATGGTCCAGAAAAAGTAAAAAGTTTCCTCATTGTTTGTTCAGTAGTTGTTTTTTCGGAACCTTAAGAGGTCAGGAGAAATTTTATGATGAATTCTAATATGTGACTTATAAAAGACTGTTTCTAGTCCTAACTTCTTGCTATGGCTTAGAGTCATGTGATTCATAATGGAATCCATGCATGATGGTCAGGTATGTGACCTGGTAATTTTAATTGAAGAAGTACGACCTCTTCAATGTAAATTATTTTTTAAGATCGAAATTTGCATGGAACATTAAAATGTTTTCAAAGATAAATGGGTAGGCAAAGAGTTTTACACCAACCTTAATTCTTCGATCCATTCGAATATACTTAGCGATTACAGCATATCTAAATCGTATGATGTCAATTGGACCTTAATGACCACTTTCTTGAATACGATTCTAGAAGAGGTAGTATATTTTATATTCACATGTGGGTTCATAGATCATAACTATCCTAAGTTAATTTGCAAGCTTAAGAGGATGTCTTAAGTAAGCACTAAAAAGTTAGAATTAGAGTGTCAATCATGTCATAAAATATTTCTCGATATCTCGAGGAATTATGTTTATACATGAAGTTTAGTGGGAGTAATATGGTTTTCATCAGTCTAATATGTCGAGACATACTGATCATTTTAAATGATGGAAGATTTTGAAGAAGTAGAATACATCTTTTAGATATCCGGATTTGTGGAGATAAATCTAAAAGGATATTAGCGTTGAGTCAAAATTCTTATATTGATAAGATCTTTGACTAGTTCAAGGAAGTTGAACACATGATAATTGATTCCTTTTTGCTTCCGCTGCGGGATCAATTTTATACGATGTGATGTATACTCAATCCGACATTTCGCATAATTTGAGCATGACAACTCGTTTGCAATCAAATCCAAGTGAGAGTCACTTGATAGCCATAAAGAACATCCTAAAGTGCTTGCGAAGGATTAAAGATATGTTCCATGTGTTTGGAGTTTACAGTGAGTTGTGTGTAAGGGATTACACAGACTTTAGTTTCCAAACTGATCAAAGTAATTTGAAATCACGAACTGGCTGAGTTTTATAGAAGATTTATCTGTTGGAAGAGTTCCAAGCAGAAAAGACTATTGGAAAGGTTCCAAGTAGGAGTGACATTTTTTTCAAATATAAAAGTCATGTATCCGCTGGTATTGTTCCAGGCAGTTTATCATTGCGGATTTCACAACGGAAATAGAGTACATTGCATCATATGATGATGCATATGAAAGTAGCTTGGATTCGACAGTATTGGAGGGACTAGAAGTAGTTCCTATAGTTGTATATCTTATCCCATGATACTGGTAAAACAAGGGGAGCTACCTTTAGGCCATGAGTCCTAAGTCTAGATTCAAACCTAGACAAGTACTCAGGAAGTTTTATGTAATGTGAGATTACGTAGACAAAGAGAAATAGCAAACAGAAAGATGGGAAAGATGCAAGTATTGCTAATCCATTAGCCATGCCTTGCAGGCTGAACATGATAGTCATGTCATTTCAAAGGGGATTGAAATATGTACCTTAATTGCTCGAGATTATGAGATATGAAATTATTGATAGCGTATGAATTTTTCCAAATATTAGATAATCGCATTCATTGTTAGAGTTTCATTAAAAACTCCTTATTTAGTTAGACTAAATTTTAATACTTTGTTTATCCGAATTAGTTGAAAGAAAAGTTGAACCTAATTCAAGTGAACAGGATGAACTAAGTGTTTTGTCCCTAGTCACTCATTTGAGGTGACGTCTCGAAGTGACTAGATTGTAAGTCGATCGATGGTTGGTTCAGGACCATGGGGTCATGGAGATGACTGGTCGTTTACATAGACATATTGTTGTGACACTCTGTCGGGCAGTGACCATAATAGAGTCCCTTATCAAAATTGTTGAAGCCTGGTCGTGGCGGAGATTTCTATTTTATTCCTATGAGTCGATTCTTTAGACTGGCGACCATTTACCTGAGTCGGTGTAGTTTCCGATTGACTTTGGTTTTTGTCCTAGGTCGTGCCGTGAAAGGAGGCCGATGGTCATCTTCTGAGTCATGGTGATCTGCATCATACAGTGTAAGATGGGTCAACAGGAATTGTCCACCCACGTTGGGTTTTAACATTTTCGGGCCACTCGAGGAGTAGTAACTGGAAATGCGTGGCCACGCTCGGAAGAGATCTCTGTTAGATTTTCCGGTCAGACAGTTACTCTCCCAGATCGAGAAAACCACTCTATTTAAAATTTTCAATTGCAAGTACGACCTGTAAGACACCTTACAATGAGTGGGAGGATGTGACACAAAAGAGACAAGAGAGTCGGTAGCACACAACTTGTCGAGACAAGTGGGAGATATTGTGGGAAGACAAGTCGTCCGCAATAGTGTTGCTACATGCATAACTTGTATCGGACAAGTGGGAGATTGTTGGAGTAAGTGTTCTCCACAATAGTGCATTTATATAATAAATCTCATTTGAAATATACGTGGCATGATTAGTATATTTTGATACTCCACGTCAGTTGATTAACGTAAATCGGTAACGCTCGGCTGACTAGAGTTTGACGTTATTGTCGTATGACGGCGGTGATCAACTGATCCCTTTAGGTCACACCTATAGGATGAGACCCAAATAGAATACTAATTATTTGTATACGATTCAGTTTAATTAGGGCATTACATATATTTGATATGTACTTTTAGTTACGAGAGTTATTTATTGGAAATTGAGTTAGGAACTCATTCCACTTAAGATTATTAGTTAATTATACGATAACTGACTGAATAAATTTTACGTCTTATTTTAATACGATTAAATAAGATTTAATTTAGTGATTAATCGTTAATTCATTAAATTAATTGAGATAATTGCATATATTTTGAGGTAGAGGTAATTAGTTAATTATATTTACAAGGAGTTGTAAAATAAATTAACTGGGCATTATGGGATCCATTATATATTGATATAATGGTCAAATATCACTTAAAAGTTAAGTACATATTGTTTATTAATTTGTGTCATATAATTGTTATATGATCAAATTAACACTTAATTATACAAGATAATTAAGCATATGATTAATAAGTATTTGTGGGACAAATATCAAAAATCAAAATGGTCCATTGTGGACTCATGTGCACCGGTTTTGTGTAGACAAAATCACTAGTGATTTTGCTCTACCAATTCCACACTCCACCAAGTGATTATGACATGTTATGACACATGATCATTATCATTCTCTTACCCACATTCTACCTATTTGCATGAGAATAAAATAAGCACAAAAATCACTCATTTGAGTGAGTCTTGACCGGCCATATGGCCTTTATAAGTGAACAAGAGTTGTTCACATTTTGACTACTTCATTTTTATGCTTATTTTTTACTTCTCTTTCTAACTCAACAACTCTCTAAAACTCACATGCAAACTAATATTCATGTCATATTACTAGTGTAGTAATACAATAATATTAGTAGTATTAATTCTTACTTATTATCTAGTTAATAATAAGTTAAGATTATTTGGGTTTAATCTTGGGTGCAACAAGAAGGAGACCTTCTACTTTGGAGGTTGTTTTATGGAGGATCATCCACTTAATTTCATGCTCAAGAACAATAAGAAGGAGTTCTTATTGTGCCCATATTGAACCGAAAAATCCCAATGTAAGGATATTTTCGTCTTATCTTATCTTTTATGCTTTTATATTTGCATGCATGATAACTAGATCCTTAATCATTAAGTTAATGCAATTTAATGAACTAATTAGAGGAGTCTAGTTAGAGGTCTAGGACTTTCATGAACCCTAATGGTTCTCGAGATTACGCTTGATGAGGATGAGGCAAACGATAGAAATAGTACGAAAGTGGCTTTACAAGCCAAGAATAGTGAAAAACAAGACTCGATACTTGAAGATGAAACGGTATTATTTGCTAAGTGTTTTAAGGAAAAATTCTTTAATCGAAATCAAGGGAAAACACCTAACAATAACACTAACAAATCTTATAAAAAGCCAATCGAGTCAAAAGGGTCTATCTCAAGCCGTGGTTGCTTCAAGTGTGGGGACAATGATCATATGATTAAGGATTGCCCTACCTGGAATAAAATCAAAGACACAAATCAACGAGACCAAATAAATCTAGAAGGAATTCCAGCAAGTCATGATGGCTTATTGCTGGGGAGATCTCGACACAGAAGACGACGAGTCAGAGGAAGAATAAGTTGCCAACCTATGTCTGAGCAACGTCATTCTTGACCTAATTTCTAATAGTAACAACGAGAGTAAATCGGAGATGTGCATTGTCGGTGATTCAGATTCAGAATCAGATTCAGAAGATGATGAAGAGGTTAGTCATCTTGAGCTTAAAAAGCAAAGTAAGAAATTGTCTAAGAAGTCTTTAATTAAGTATATTGAAGAAACCCTAGACCATTGTCATGAACAGAGTCTAGAGTTAAAAGACCTTAAAGAACAAATTCTTGACATTGCTGAGGAAGATCTATTGGAGTAAGTGTCCTCCACAATAGTGCATTTATATATTAAATCTCATTTTGGAATATCCGTGGGATGACTAGTATATTGATACTCCACGTCAGTTGATTAACGTAAATCAATAACGATCAGCTGACTAGAGTTAGACGTGAATGTCATATTACAGCGGTGATCAACGGACCCCTTTCGGTCACACCTAAAGGATGAGACCCAAACAGTACAATAATTATTTGTATATGATACAGTTTAATTAGTTATTTACATATTTATTTGATATCTGTTTGGTTACGAGAGTTATTTATTAGAACTTGAGTTAGGAACTCATACAGGTTAAGTTTATTAGTCAATTATACGATAACTGACTGAATAAATTTTACGTCTTATTTTAATATAATTAAATAAGATATAATTTAGTAATTAATTGTTAATTCACTAAATTAGTTGAGGTTGTGCATATATTTTGAGGTAGAGGTAATTAGTTAATTATCTTTACAAAGAGTTATAAAATACATTCACTGGACATTGTGGGACCCATTATATATTGATATAATAGTAAAATATCACTTAATAGTTGAGTGTATAATGATTATTAATTTGAGTCATTTAATTGTTATATGATCAAATTAATACTTAATTATACTAGATAATTAAGCATATGATTATAAGTATTTATGGGACAAATATCAAAAATCAAAATGGACCATTTTGCCATAAAGAGGCCGGATTCCATGTGAGTGGAAGAAATGATTTTGTTCATTCCTTTTCTTACACTACAACATGTGATTATGACATGTATGACACATGATCATTATCATTTCTCTTACCCACACTCAAGCTATTTGCATGTGAATAAAATAAGGAAGAAAATCACCTATTTTGGTGAGTTGATGACCGGCCAAAGTGACTTAAATAGAGCACTTTGGTTGTTCATTTCTTACTTCTTGACAATTCATTTGTTTTTGCCATATTTTTCCAACGTCTCTCTAAAAACTCTCACTACAACTAATATTCATATTACTAGAGTAGTAATAATCCTAATATTAGTTACTTCTTGTCACTATATTTTCTAGTCCAAAATATAGTGATAGTTTTGGGTCAAGTCTTGGGTGCATGTTGGAAGGAGACTTTCTACATTGAAAGTTCATTCAAGAAGGTTCATCCTATTATTTCAAGCTCAAGAAAAATAAGAAAAGGAGTTTCTTATTGTGCCCATTTAAACCGAAATTTATAAATGTAAGGAAATTTCCTCTTATGTTTATTTATGCCTTTATATTTGCATGCATGTTACATAGATCATTAAATACTAAATTAATAAACATAATTAATAAATAACTAAAGGAGTCTAATTAGGGTCTATGGACTTTCATGTGGTATCAGAGGTAGCTTGTACCATGCATGTTCATTTTGGACATTTTTATTAAAGTTATAAGATAACCAATAAAATCAAAAATTAAATTTTAAATTTGATTTGGACGAAAGTTTTTGGTGCATGCATACCTACTGACTTCAAAATGTTTGTGGTCAAGGTTGGTGATTTTACTGATTTATTTGCTATATATTTGATTTATGCCTTTTAAAACGAGATAACATGCATTTTATGAGTTAAAAGTTAACTAAAACTAGTTTCATGTTGATTATGGCCATGAAATTTTTATATTATCTCACATTCATATCTTAAATATTATATGTAAAACTTCATGACTTTTAATTAAGTATTGCATGTATATTGATTTTTATGAGATAAAAGTCGATAATATGAGATTATAATGTTCATAAAATTGAAACGTCCTTTTCTGGTCATGAAAGTTTTTGGTATATTTTACTTTCTGATTTATATCATTTTGGTGAAATTTCCTCATTTGTTTCACTGTTTTACTATATATAATAGTTTTTATTTGATAAAACCGTTAAATAAAATGTTATTTGTTCATTAAATTATTTTAAAACTTTTTGGGCAAGTGTTTTATTTTTGGAGTTACTGGAAATGTTCCAGAATGTACAAAATTTTTGTTTTCAAATTTTTATGATGTTTAATTTTATTTTGGGTTTATTTCATAAATAATATGATTAAACCTCTATTTTTAGCAAATACGATCAAATCAAACTAATTAAACCCAAACAAAATTAATGGGGACTAATTTTGAGTACTAGATCAGATTATATAATTAGTTTGAGCTTAAATACGATTTAAGTGTTGATTATTGATTTTTAATGGTTAAAAATCGATAAAATCCGTAAAACCGTGCTAGAATGAGCATGGCAAGTGTTAAGAGCGATTTTGGCATGATTTTTACAGCATTTTATTTATGTTGTTTATGTTGAATGAATGAATGTCATTTATTTATTTTAATGCAAGTTGTACCTAGTATGACCTATATTATTTTTAATCGGTATTACCCGTAATGTAACGGAATACCGATTCGGTTGTAATTTATTGCGATCTCGTATAGCCATTTTATAATAATTAATAGTTTCATTTGATAGATCAAATGTATAATAGGAAATTGCTATGTATTCATTTGTATTTTTGTAATTATTTATTATGAAGACGGAGTTTCCCGAAGTCGGTGTTCCAAAAGACGGTGCCATTTTGGAGTTTTTTCCATGAAGAGGCAAGGGACCCAGGAGTTTGTTTTCGATTTTGTAATCATCTAGTTAATAAGATTAGCTAGGTAGCCATACTAGGATTTATTAATTGTTAATTAATTATTTATGTTTTCCGCTCATGCCAAAATCGCCAACATGCATTTTTTTATTTCGCGATTGTCAATTAAACGTTATTTAAAATTCACCGACTTAGTTCACTTATAGGCAATTAATAACTAAATTGGCAAGACCTCTCACACAACTTAAAATTGAATTAAGATTTAGCCTTACCAATTAAAGCAATATGAATCCCGTGTTCATTAGGACAACCACAACGTGGACCTTTTTACCTCGGGTAAGTAGGGTGATGTGATCACATGCCTAAATTGGGTTGGTCTCAATGGGATAAGCGTTATCTTGGGACTAGGAGACGGGTTTGGATGAAATCCGTCGACCGAGAGTTCTAGGAGTAGAATTAGTCAAAGTGTTGACTTACCGTTTATTACATAAAGGTGGCATAACATGTTCATTTGTATCTAAAATGCGGGTCTCGGAATCGCTTATATAATTTCGTGAGGGGTCATTATATTAGTGACTTGTTTAAAATTGTTTTCACAAGTAAAATTGTTTAAAACTTTGAATGTTAATATTTCCTAATTTTGTTGTAGTAATTCAATTCGCAAATGGCAAACAATAACAACAATGTCATTCAACTTGGCAAAGACTCATGGCTAAGGTCCGTAATGGACAAATGCATCTTGAAAGACGACGGATCTAATTTCGTCGAGTGGGAGCAAACGATTAAGAGTGCGGCGTTATCGGATAACGTCTTGCGCTACTTGACCGAGACCCCTCCTAATGAACCTAGCCCAAGGGCCACTAATGCGGCCAAGGCCGCTTATGAGGATTACTTGAAAGTATCAAATGACGTCAAGATGGTATTGATATGGTCAATTTCCTCTAGTCTTAAGCAACAATACATCACCCTAGGAGCATATGAGATAGTCTCAAGGGTGAATTTGGCGTTTTCTCAGTCACTTGACATACGCCAATACAATGCTATGACAAGGCTTTTTGAAGCCAAGCTAGACAAGGGCCAAAAGGTTGGTCCACACGTGCTCAAAATGGTTGAGCATGTGGACACCCTAGAGCGTCTAGGGGTTAAGATTCCAAAGAAGCTAGCGGTTGGCCGCATCCTTCACTCACTTCCTCCCAAGTTCGCCCAAACTAGGGCGAACTATAACATGCATGGCATGGACAAGAGCTTTCATGAGCTCCATGCCCTCCTTACCCAAGTCGAACGGGATATGGAGGCAAGTGGGAGTGAGAAAAGGGATGTTCTTTCAATGAAGTTAAAGAACTTAAGTCTTGGGGTTCAAAAGGGAAAGGGCAAAGCTAAGGCCCAATTTAAGAAGCATGGAAAAGGAAAGGGCAAGAAGCATGCCGATGCCGAATGCTTTTATTTTAAAGGCAAGGGACATTGGAAACGCAATTGTCCCAAGTACTTGAAGGATAAGAAGGATGGATGTGTGACACCATTAGATATAATCATCTCTTCTCTCTATATGATAGATATTAACTATGCTTGCACTTCTACTGTGGTATTTGATACCTGATGTGGTTCTCACCTTTGTAATCATTTACAGGGGCTGAAGGACGTGCGAGCACTACCCAAGGGTGATGCGGACCTACGCATGAGGAATGGAGCAAGAGTAGCCGCCGTTTCCGTAGGAAATGTACTCACCTTAGCTAGTTGTCTTGAACTGTATCTAAATAATTGTTATTTTGTACCCTCCTTAACCAAGAACATTATCTCCATATCCGTGCTTGACGCGGAGGGTTTCTCTTTTGTAATCAAGAACAAGAGTTGTTTGTTTTCTTTTAATGATGTGTTTTATGGTAAAGCCGTCTCTATTAGAGGTATTTATGTTCTAGATAATGTTAATGAAGTTTATCATGTCGAGAGTAAGAAGCTCAAATTAGGTGAAACAAATCAATCATACCTTTGGCATTGTCGTTTAGGTCATATAAACGAACGACGCATAAAGAGACTTGTTTCAACGAAACTTTTCAAACCATTTGATTACGAATCTTATGGTGTATACGAATCTTGCCTTTTAGGCAAGATGAGTCGTGCTCCTTTTACGAAAAAAGGAACACGAGCAAGTGAGGTATTAGGCCTTGTACATACGGATGTGTCTGGCCAAATGACTCTCCCAGCTAGAGGTGGTTATAACTATTGAAAGTCCTAGACCTTTAATTAGACTCCTCTAATTAATTCATTAAATTACATTAAGTTAATGATTTAGGATCTAGTTATCATGCATGCAAATATAAAAGCATAAAAGAAAAGATAAGACCAAAACATCCTTACATTGGGATTTTTCGGTTCAATATGGGCACAATAAGAACTCCTTCTTATTGTTCTTGAGCATGAAATTAAGTGGATGATCCTCCAAAAATAACCTCCAAAGTAGAAGGTCTCCTTCTTGTTGCACCCAAGATTATACCCAAATAATCTTACCTTATTATTAACTAGATAATAAGTAAGATAAATACTACTAATATTATTGTATTACTACACTAGTAATATGTAGAGAATATTAGTATATATGAGAGTTTAGAGAGAAGTTGAGTATTTTAGAGAGATGTTTCAAAACAAGTGAAAAACAAGAAGTAAGTAATGAACAACCAAAAGTGCTCTATTTGAGTCACTTTGGCCGGTCATAATACTCACCAAAAGAGGTGATTTTCTTCCTTATTTTATTGCCATGCAAAGTGGTAATGTGTTGTAGTGAATAAAATGATTTTAGGTTTACTATTCATGTCATAAGCACATGTTGCTTGTGAGTATGAATAAGAGCAACCATCATCACTATCCACTACATACCAACCGGCCATGTGAGCCTTATTTTGGTCCATTTTGATTTTTGATATTTGTCCCACAAATACTTATTAATCATATGCTTAATTATCTTGTATAATTAAGTGTTAATTTGATCATATAACAATTATATGACACAAATAAATGAATAATATGTACTTAACATTTTAAGTAATATTTTACCATTATATCAATATATAATGGGTCCCACAATGCTTAGTTAATTTATTTTACAACTCTTTGTAAATATAATTAACTAATTACCTCTATCTCAAAACCTCAACTAATTTAGTAATTTAACGATTAATTACTATGTTAAATCTTATTTAATCGTATTAAAATAAGATATAAATTTATTAGTCAATTATCGCATAATTGAAAAATAAACTTAATCGAATTTGAGTTCTTAACTCAATTTCTAACAATTAACTCTCGTACATATCGAATATATGTAATGTACTAATTAACTGTATCGTATACAAATAATTAGTTACTATTTGGATTTCATCCTATAGGTGTGACCGAAAGGGATCAGTTGATCACCGCCGTCATACGACAATAACGTCAAACTCTAGTCAGCCAAGCGTTACCGATTTACGTTAATCAACTGACGTGGAGTATCAAAATATACTAATCATGCCACGTATATTCCAAATGAGATTTATTATATAAATGCACTATTGTGGAGGACACTTACTCCAACAATCTCCCACTTGTCCGATACAAGTTGTGCATGTAGCAACACTATTGTGGAGGACTCCTCCTCCTACAATATCTCCCACTTGTCTCGACAAGTTGTGTGCTACTGATTCTCTTGTCTCTTTTGCGTCACATCCTCCCACTCATTGCAAGGTGTCTTACAGTCGCACTTGCAATTGAAATTATAAATAGAGTGGGTTTCTCGATCTGGGAGAATAACTGTCTGACCGGAAAATCTACCAGAGATCTCTTCCGAGCGTGGCCACGCATTTCCAGTTACTACTCCTCGAGTGGCCCGAAGATGTTAATACCCAACGTGGGTGGACAATTCCTGTTGACCCATCTTACACTATATGATGCAGATCACCATGACCCAGAAGATGTCCATCGGCCTCCTTTCACGGCACGACCTAGGACAAAAACCAAAGTCAATCGGAAACTACACCGACTCAGGTAAATGGTGGTCGCCAGTCTAAAGAATCGACTCATAGGAATAAAATAGAAATCCCCGCCACGACCAGGCTTCAACAATTTTGATAAGGGACTCTATTATGGTCACTGCCGGACAGAGTGTCTCCACAGTCTGTCTATGTAAACGACCAGTCATCTCCATGACCCCATGCGCTGTGAAACAACCATCGATCGACTTACCAATATAGTCCTTCGAGACGTCACCTCAAATGAGTGACTAGGGACAAAACACTAGTTATAGTGTTCACTGGATTGGGTTCAACTTTTTCAACCAATCGGATAAAACAAGTATTAAAATTTAGTCAAACTAAATAAAGGAGTTTTTAATGAAACTCTAACAATGACTGCGATTATCAAATATTTGGAAAAATTGATACGCTATCAATAATTTCATATCTCATAATCTCTAGCAATTCAGGTATATATTTCAATCCCATTGAAACGACATGACTATCATGTTCAGCCTGCAAAAGGCATGGCTAATGGATTAGCAATACTTGCATCTTTCCCATCGGTCTGATTGCTATTTCTCTTTGTCTACGTAATCTCATATTACATAAAACTTTCTGAGTACGTGTCTAGGTTTGAATCTAGACTTAGGACTCTTGTCCTAAAGTAGCTCCCACTGTTTTACCAGTATAATGGGATAGGATATACAGCTATATGAACTACTTCTAGTCCCTCCAATACTGTCGAATCCAAACTACTTTCATATGCACCATCATATGATGCAATGTACTCTATTTCCATTGTGAAATCCGCAATGATAAATTGCCTGGAACACTTCCAGCGGATACATGACATTTATATTTTAAAATGTCACTCCTACTTGGAACCTTTCCAATAGTCTTTTCTGCTTGGAACTCTTCCAACAGATAAATCTTCTATAAAACACAGCCAGCTCGTGATTTCAAATCACTTTGATCAGTTTGGAAACTGAAGTCTGTGTAACCCTTACACGCAACTCATTTTAAACTCTAAACACATGGAACATGTCTTTTAGTCCTTCGCAAGTACTAAGGATGTTCTTTATGGCTATCAAGTGACTCTTACTTGGATTTGATTGCAAATGATTCGTCATACTCAAAGCATGCGAAATGTCGGATTGAGTATACATCACAGCGTATATAATTGATCCCGCAGCGGAAGCAAAAAGGAATCAATTTATCATGTGTTCAACTTCCTGGAACTAGTCAAAGATCTTATCAATATAAGAATTTTGACTCAACGCTAATATCCTTTAAAATTTATCTCCATAAATCCAGATATCTAAGAGATGTATTCTATTTCTCCAAAAATCTTCCATCATCTAAAATGATCAATATGTCTCCACATATAAGACTGATGCACACCACATTACTCCCACTAAACTTCATGTATAAACATAATTCCTCGAGATATCGAGAAATATTTTACAACATGATTGACACACTAATTCCAACTCTTTAATGCTTACTTAAGACATCCTCTTAAGCTTGCAAATTAACTTAGGATAGTTAGGATCTAGGAACCCACAGGTGAATATAAATATACTACCTCTTCTAGAATCGTATTCATTAAGGTGGTTCTTGAGGTCCAATTGACATCATACTATTATGATATGCTGTAATCGCTAAGTATATTCGAATGGATCAAAGAATTAAGGTTGGTGCAAAACTCTTTGCCTACCAAGTTATCTTTGAAAACATTTTAATGTTCATCCATGCAAATTTCGATCTTAAAAATCAATTTACATTGAAGAGGTCGTACTTCTTCAAGTAAAATTTACCAGGTCACATACCTGACCATCATGCATGGAGTCCATTACGAATCGTATGACTCTAAGCCATAGCAAGAAGTTGGGACTAAAAACAGTCTTTTATAAGTCACATATTAGAATTCATCACTATTAAGGAGTGATAAAATTCCACCTGACCTCCTAGGTTCCGAAGAAACAACTACTGAACAACCAAGCAATAAGGAAAACTTTTTCCGGACCATATGCTCAGTTTGTGGCTCTTGAAACATTTTCTCCCACTCTGTCTTATCAAGAAATAATCGTATTTTTATTGAAAGACAGCATCACGAGTCACAAACGCTTTGTTCTCGTGGTCAATGTAGGATTATTGAGCACTTGTTTCATTCGGATAACTTATAAATTAGGTACGCTACCTACCCATAATCGTATATGGAATGAAATCAGACTATTTTAAATGTGTTTTAATATGGTGGGAAAAGAAATAGCAGACAAAAATATTAAGATCCCAAGGTTAGTCAAATGGCTCAGTTTGACTTGACAAAGACAAAACCATATCGTATAAGGTTCTGTTTCTCTATTCAACAACACCTTATCTAATAATGTGTGTTAGAAAAGTGAACTTGTGAAACCATTTCACAATACTTTTGGTGAAACTCAAAGTTAATACTTAGATATTTATAGTTACGATTTAGTCGTAAGTTCTTGATCTAATGCTCTTAGTGGTTAACTACTTCTCATTGAAGCTCTTTGAACTTTTCAAAGATTTCTCTTAGTACCTCATTAAGTAGAATCAAATATAATATCTACTTAAATCGTTGGTAAATAAAGTGAAATAGTCATAACCATCTCTGGTTGTGTTTGTTATTGGACCACGCATATTCTAATGAAATAGGGCCAAGAACTCACTAGTTCGATTTCCTTTTAAATAAAAAAAGGCACGAATCATCTTGTCTTGAATACAAGATTCGCACGTACCATAAGATTCAAAATCAGATGGTTTAGGGATAGTTGTCAATACTACCCTCTTAATGTGCTACACAATCCAGAATTAAGATTAGATTAAGGTCACCAATTTTGAGCCTTTTTCAATCTATATGACAAGTAATTTCTAATTTAGGTCAAGAATATAGTTACCTTTGATTTGTATGGGATAACCATTGACCAATTATAGGCATAAAAAGATACAACGCTTGATCTATTCACAAAAGTGAAAACACTTGTGTCGTACACTAAAGTGGATACTATATTCTTTATTTAGAGGTCATGTACATAATAACGTTTATTAAAGTATACCTCTAAATCTAAAACTAGATTGATTACATTATAACTTTTATATGTCTCTATAGAATTAAAACTACAATAGTTATATTTCCCTTGTAGGTCGACATTTAATCATGGTTGGTCGTCGCACGAATCATTATTATATGCATTGAATACATTGATGAAAACCATAATGGGTATCTAATACCCAAAAATTGCATTTAGCAAAATAAATGTCGATCATATAGATTTATGGGTGAAAATAGTACACCGAATTTCTAACTCTTTAGAAAACTTGGGGCAGATTCTTTTCTTGTGTCCTACACTGTAAAATAGAATCGTCAAAAGTTGGGTTCGACACCTTGCTTGGGTTTTGACTTTACTATTCAAAATAGTCTTGCCTTTTTCCCTTGCCTTGTGTCAAAGTCGAGCCAACCTACTCTTGAACCTCGTCTTTAACAATTAAGAATATAACATCATTCTTAGTGCTCCCACTCACTTTCATGAATCTCTACTTAGACAAGTATATTGGAATTATTGTGAAGACTATTCTTCATTTCATTCATGGTTTTACCTTCAAAAGGATAAACTTTTCATGAAGTGACTACGGTATTTGGTTATTCACGATTTTAAATAAATCGATTAACCTAGTCGTCCCAACTGATTTGGCCTCTTTTGAGGTAAGCCTCGATAAGGAGCATTATGACGACATACCAAAATACAAATATTTTCTTTGGAGCAAAAATTGATGTACCATTGTTATGAGAAGACGTCACTAAAAATCAAAACGTTTTTGACTAAGTGTGACTTATTCATTTACTCTTCATAAGAGACATTTGCAATGGTGAATATGAGGATCAAAAGAAAAATTCATTTTGTCATTAGCTACGGTGGTTTAAACGGAGATTGCAATCAAAATGCTACCGTATAAAATAATGGAAACCTTTTCCACGATTGAACGGATTTATAAGTTCATAGAAGAAAAATAATTGTCATTGCGCGAATAAAAATAAATATCAACGGAAAATAAACATTCATTGCTTATATATAATTCACTTGTAAAACAATTTTTAAACAAGTCACTCATATAATGACCCCTCACGAAATTTATATAAATGATTCCAAGACCCATCCTTTAAATAAAAATAGTCATCGCATGCTACCCTTTAATTTAGAAATGTAGTCAATACTTGACTAATTCTAAACTTAGAACTCTTGGTTGACGGATTTCTGTTAAATCCATCTCCTAGTCCCAAGATAACGCTTATCTCGTTGAGTCCAATCCAATTTTGGCTTGTGATCGCATCACCCTACTTACCCGAGGTAAAAAGGGACCCACGAGCGTGGTAGCCCTAATGAACACGGGGTTCATAGGTGTTACTAGTTGGTAAGGCTAAATCTCAATTTTTTATGTTATGTGAGAGGTCTTGTCAATTGTGTTATTAATTCCCTATAAGCGAACTAAGTCGGTGAATTGTGAATAACGTTGAATTGACAATAACGGAAAATAAAATGCATGTGTGACGATTTTGGCATGAGCGGAAATAAAGCAAGCAACCAAGCAACAATAAAATCCTTGTATGGCCACCTAGCTAATCAAAATTAACTAGATAATTACAAATTCGGAAACCAACTCCTTGGTCCCTTGCCTCTTCACTTGGAACGCCTTCCAAAAATTGGCACCGTCTTGAGGGGAGTCACCGGTCTTCATAAAAATAATTACAAATATACAAATATACAAGTTATTATTATACATTTGTTCTATAAAATGAAATTATTAATTATTACAAACCGGCGATACGAGATCGCAATAAAAATTACAACCAAACCGTTATTCCCTTACATTACTGGTAATAACGATTAAAAAACGACTAGGCCATACTAGGTAAAAAATTTGCATAAATTATAAAATAAATGAAATTCATTCATTCAACCATAATGAAAAAAAGTGCTGCAAAATTCATGCCAAAATCGTCCTAAACACATTCATGCTCATTGTAGCTCGATTTTACGGGATTTATTGATTTTTAACCATTAAAAATCAATATCAACATTGAAATCCTATTTAAATTCAAACTAATTAACTTAACTGTTTTAGAACTCAAAATTAGTCACTTCTAATTTTGTTGGTCATTAATTAGATCGATTTGATTTCATTTGCTAAATATTACGGTTTAATCATAACAATTATGAAATAAAACCAAAATAAAATATAAACATCATAAAATTTGAAACCAAAAATTTTGTACATTCTGTAAAAATTCCAGGAACTATAAAAATAAAAAAAATTTGCTCAAAAAATTTAATTTAATTTTATGGACAAATAGCTTTGTATTTAATGGTTTTATCAAATAAAAATATTAGATATAGTAAAACAGTGAAACAAATTATTAAATTTTACCAAGAGTATCAACATCAGAATGTTAAATTTAAAAAAAATTTCAAGACCAGAAATGGACGTTTCAATTTTATGAATATTACAATCTCATATTATCGACTTTTATCGTATAAAAATTAATGAACATGCAATACATAAGTACAAATCACGAAATTTTACATACAATATTTAAGAAATGCATGTGAGATCATATTAAAATTTCATGGCCAGAATCAACATGAAACTATTTTTAGTTAACTTTTAACTCATAAAATGCATGTTAACTCGGTTTAAACGCCAAAAATCAAAATAAATAGAAAATTAATCCCTAAAATCACGAAATTTAACCACAAACATTTTGAGGTCAGTAGGTATACATGCACCAAAAATTTCGTCAGAATCATATTTTAACTCAAAATCTTTGATTTATTAGTTATCTTATAACTTTAATAAAAATGTCCAAAATGAACATGCATGCTACAAGCTAGCTCTGATACCACATGAAAGTCCATAGACCTTAATTAGAATCCTCTAATTAGTTGCTAAATTACTTGTTAATTTAGTATTTAATGATCTATGTAACATGCATGCAAATATAAAGACATTTATATAAGAGAAGAAATTTCCTCACATTGATATGGAAAATATAAGGGCACAACAAGAACTCCTTCTTGTTGTTCGTGAGCTAATAATATGGATGAATACAAATAATCCCCAAAATAGAAGATCTCCTCTAAGTTGCACCAAGATTAACCCAAATAATCTACCCTTATTATTAACTAGATACTAAGATAGATATTATTCTACTAATATTATGACTATATTACTACACTAGTAATACTTAGTAAATATTAGTGTTTGAGAGTTTTAGTAAGAATATGAGGTTTTGAGAGAAGTAAGAAAACAAAGCACAAAATGAAGTAAGTATAAAATGAACAAACATGCTCATTTTATAGGCCATTTGGCCGGTCCAAATTGTCCAAATAAGGACTCTTATTTTGCATAATTTGATCACATGCATTAGAGTGGAGGTGTTGTAGAACAAGTGATGATTGTTTACTACTTGTTATGTCACTTTCATAAAGTAACTAAAGAGAAAATAAGAACAAAATCATCACCATGTAACTACTAGCCAACCGGCCACAATGGCCTTAGTTTGGTCCATTTTGATTTTTGATATTTGTCTTACAAATACTTATTGATCATATGGTTAATTATCTTGTATAATTAAGTGTTAATTTGATCATATAACCATTATATGACTCAATTAAATAAATAATATGTACTTAACATTTTAAGTAATATTTTACCATTATATCAATATATAATGGGTCCCACAATGCTTAGTTAATTTATTTTACAACTCCTTGTAAATATAATTAACTAATTACCTCTATCTCAAAACCTCAACTAATTTAGTAATTTAACGATTAATTACTAAGTTAAATCTTATTTAATCGTATTAAAATAAGATATAAATTTATTAGTCAATTATCGCATAATTGAAAAATAAGCTTAATCGAATTGAGTTCTTAACTCATTTTCTTATAATTAACTCTCGTACATATCGAATATATGTAATGTACTAATTAACTGTATCGTATACAAATAATTAGTTACTATTTGGATTTCATCCTTAGGTGTGACCGAAAGGGATCAGTTGATCACCGCCGTCAACGACAATAACGTCAAACTCTAGTCAGACAACCGTTATTGATTTACGTTAATCAACTGACTAATCATATATATAGTCAATAAATATCCCAATTATATTCCATAATAAGATTTATTATGTGGCGCACTTTTGTGTAGGACACCTACTCCAACACAAGACACACCGGGATGGTGTGGGAGTCTACACCGATTACATTGACGACCTTGAGTTTGAGCTTGAGGAGCATAAGGCTTATGAGCCACATTTGAAGTAGCTCTAGGAATGAAAGGAGCAGGATTCCTTAAATAGGCATTGGAAGAAGGATTAAACTTCTTCTTGTTAGCATAAGAATTAGGAGGAGACGGAATAAACGGTCTCTTCCCAAAAGCATTTGGCCTAGGAGCATAAGAAGGAGAGGGATTATTCATCAAAACTTCATCCCTAATAGCCTTCATTGAATTTTCAGCCCACAAAGCATCATCATAAAGATCTCCAAAGGATGCGGTACCCCTTCTCACTTTACTTTGAAGAACGGCATTCAACTTGTTACGATAATAAAAAGCACGGTCTTCATCATCACGGATAAGCCTCAGCGCAAAATGAGCGAGCTTATTAAACTCCGTAGTAAACTCTTGAGCCGATAGGTTACCTTGTTTAAAGTCAATGAACTCCTTAAGCCTTTGCTGCTTAAGCTCTTTAGGGTAAAACCTACCCTCCACAAGAGCTTTAAAGCAAGCCCAGCTAAAGTCCTCTTCAAGAACGGCAGTGGCACTTAAGATAGCCCACCAGTTGTCGGCTTCCCTCACCAAGAAGTGCTTTGCGATCCTAACTTTGTCCTCTTCTCGGACTTGGTATAGATCGAATTGCTTCTCCATCTCACGGAACCAATCGGATAGCTCCGTAGGATCCGGTTCTCCACCATAAGGTACAATCTTACTCCTTGCAATTTGTCCAGCTACCCACGCATAGCCACCTTGATGGTTGTCCTCCCTTCTAGGGGGAACTTGGTTGGCATTAGCTAAAGCGGCATCTTGCTGATTTTTCAGCACTTGAGCAAGAGCTTCCATCATAACATTCTCAGCTAATCGTGGTCTAACCATCTTCGTAAGAAACAAAACAATTTAAGTTACTCCTATCAATTAGCATCAACAAATAGGCTACCAAGTAAAGTCCTTAACTTCTACCCAATCTCTCATTTATTATTTCAAGGTCAAGTAGTTTAAGTTAGGGTTCACGTGTGTGCGTCGGGAGCGATAAAGCTCTGATACCAATTGTGACAACCCTCGCGAATGCGGAAATATGAAACAAACAAGCATGTGAAATATATAGCGGAAATGTGAAGTTTTAAAAACTTTTATACATGCAAGTTAAATAAAACGAGGAGTGTCAAAATATTACAAATTAAGTGCGGAAAATAACAAAGAGACGGGGTCTCTTAAAATGTTAGCAAAGAACAAGTGTTTAGCAAAACTAGCTAAATCGTCTAGAGGTGAAACTTCCAGGGACAACGCCCACTAGCTCACACCCGAACCCCAAAACATCTTATCCAAAAAGTCAGCCAAGCAAGCAACCTGTTCATCCATGAAAAACATGAACGCCACAGTCAGTGGGGAGTAACTCCGGGTTCTCCCAGCCATATCACATTAAACGTACATCCAAGGAAATACAAAAGTAAAATCATGCATATATAGTTATACATGTGAGATACGATAAGGATAGATAGGCAAAGCGAGATATAATGATAAGAGCATAGAGTTACAAGTCCGAATCCATCATGTGATACAAAGACTCGGGGAAGACACTCTTAGGCAACCGAATACGCTCACTAGGGCTTGCATCTCACCGTTAGCGGTATAAGATTGATAAGATTGAGACTCGACATACAAACCAAGTCAAGTCATGCGATGATCACATTAAATCCAACATATTACCATCCATTCACGAACCAAGACATTGACGGTGTCCAATCATGCAATGACCATGAACAATATCATGAAATCACGCATTCAAAGACGACACAAGACGACATCTCTCACGGTAAAGGAAACGCACTAGCATCGTGTACATGGCAAGTATGATTAACAGGCATCCATGATATATGATTATTTTGGACAGTTTCCCCTCCTTATTTTCTTATGTTTCATCGTATTTAGTTTTGTTTGGCGTCGGTTTTATCGTATTTTGGCCCTCATCTCGTGTACTCTCATACCATTTAATTCCGTCTCAATTCACAGGAAATATGTCAAGACAAGGACGAGACGGGATGAGAACCGAGAAACCGTCACAAAAGCTAAACTCAATGAAGAAAGGAAGAAAAGGAGAGGAAGAAGAAGCCAAGGGGCTCAGCCGGCCAAGCCACCGGCAGCCGGCCAGCCGGCTAAGCACCCAAGGCTCTTACCAAGGAAGGAAGAAAAGAAGAGAAGGAGCAGAGGGGCTCAGCCGGTCCAGGCCACCGGCAGCCGGCCAGCCGGCTGAGCACCCCCAATACACTTCACAAAACTTGGAAATTTGGACAATCATCAGGTGGTCTCAGCCGGTCCAAGCCACCGGCAGCCGGCTGGCCGGCTGAGACCTATCTCACACGAGAAATTCCAACTTTGAAGTCAGTGGGGCTCAGCCGGTCAAGGCCACCGGCGGCCGGTCGACCGGCTGAGACCTCCACTCCGCATTCCCACTTCCTTTCTTATTTTGAACCCTAAATCTCACCAACCTATATATACCCCTCTCCTAATTCATTTTAGACACACAACCCTAGACACAATAAACCCTAGATTTTAGCCTTCAATATTCCTAATCATTACTCTAATCCTTTGTTAATTAGCAGTAATTACTCTAGTTTTCTACTTAGTTATTCTTAGATCTAGTCTTTCCTTTATTTGTTTTTGAACAATTGGGTTGTAACTTGAAGAGAAGAAGACATTCTTATTTGGTTATTAATCCAAGTTCCATCCTTTATTACAAGTTTTGGTATAATTCTTCATCCTTATTTTCATTACTAGTCTTTTAATTACTTGTTCTTGTCTGCTATTTGTTTAGTTTTTATGTTGAATATGCCTTCCTTTGTTTGTCCCATATCAAAGTTTTCGTCTTTAATGTTCTTCATAATTAGTATGAGTGAGTAGTGTTAGACTAGGGGAAGATGGGGGATTTAATGTGAGTTTATGGGTTGATTATGGTATTTGGGCCATAAAGATTAAGTCTTTTGGTAGTCTTTTTGTTTTGTGCACACAAGGTATTTGTTGAAATGCTTGAATGAGTAGTTTGAGTATTTTCTCATGTTTTATTGCTAGTTTGAGTGAGAGCTTGAACTTGTATTGTTGTTGTGTGTGTTTTGGATGTTTAGGGAGAGGTTAGGGCGAGAACCCAATCGAACCTTAGACTAGGGCTTGTCTCGCATCGAGAGTTGGAGGCTTACTCTTTAATCCGTCTTACACCGAGAGGTGGAGACATGTTTAGACTACCTTTAGACTAGTCCTAATCCCCCACCATAATTGACTCATACTTGCATTAATGAACCCATCCACCCTAGTTCCTTTTAATTATTGTCTTTAC
Source organism: Heliosperma pusillum (assembly GCA_022085475.1). Classification (NCBI taxonomy): domain Eukaryota; kingdom Viridiplantae; phylum Streptophyta; class Magnoliopsida; order Caryophyllales; family Caryophyllaceae; genus Heliosperma; species Heliosperma pusillum. Next base: position 51,732 of record JAIUZE010045804.1, on the reverse strand, counting down.
ATCGTATTTCTACCTTCTTGTTAGCCTAGTTTATTATTATTCATCTTCAACTTGCTACTAGCTAGAACTAAACTAGAACTCGATTAAACCGCCTTAGAACCATAATTACCGTCCCTTGGGATACGACCCTTGCAATACCCAACGATAACTCGTTCGCTTGCGAGGTTAAGTAAAACTACATCGAGTTTTTGGCGCCGTTGCCGGGGACGGCAATATTGGATAAGATAGTTTAATTGATTTTAGGCTTAGTTCATTTTTTTTTATTTGCTTGATTTTCCATTTTGTCCTAGTGCATCTATTTGCATTAGGACCATTTGATTCTCTTTTGAGTGTATGAGCAGGTGTTACATCGGTCCACTCTTTCCTCTCAACCGAGAGATAGAGAAAACTTTCCGGGCTAGAAGAAGACACGCTCTTATTTCCTTAAGAGGATCCCCACCCACTCTTACCACCATAAATACTCCACCACCCACAATTGAGCCTTCAACTTCACAAACACCACCACCCACTCTACCACCCCTCATCATACCCACAAACATTCCAATTAACACATCACCCACAAATTCACCCACTTTTTCCCAAAATTCAAACAACACCCACCCACCAAATTCCCTAAATTCCCCAAATTCACCAATAAACAACCCATTCAACTTAGAGATGGCGGACCAACCCATGGGCTACTACAACCCATGGGCTACCACCCTTGCAATACCCAACAATAACTCGTTCGCTTGCGAGGTTAAGTAAAACTACATCAATCCACGAGATCACATTTCCCTGAACTCATACACGATGACATTTCGTATATGTAGACTAATTTCCTCCTGGTAGGAACGATAATTAAACGGCTCCTAATCTAAACCTGGCCAGATTCTCGGAATCACATTTTCCGATTCGACATGCGATGACGTTCGCATCCAAGACTCGGTCAATCAATAGACGCCGAGTACCCCAAATTCGGTAGATCAATTCACGAAAGAGGCGGAAAAGAGCACAAGCCTCATAACAAGCGGTACGCTACATGCAAATAACACCACCTCGCAAGTATACAACATTTGACGGCCGGGTCGAACAACGCATAGCGTTTAACTCCCAACAACGTCGTCATATGCCCACTACACATGCAATTAAGCAGTAGGATACCTCTCCGTTCCGACATTCCAGCCTTACGAACGGAAAGGTAGCCAAGGGAATGAGAATACAAAGCACAAGACAAAATAGTGCTCAAACCGTAACATTTGTAAAAACCGACTCAAGTGGAAACATACCAAAAACCGTCACAAAACATGTGCTACAAGCGAATAAAATATCATATATCCAAAACATGAATATTATAAGTCACTACGTAAAATTACACGTCAAATGAACCATCGGAAATATTATAAATGAAAACCGTAAACAAAAATCATAAACATCTTCCAGCAGGAGCCAGCCGGTCAGGCTGACCGGCTGCCGGTCCACCGGCTCAGGCCAATGCCTCATACAACAACCAACAACAAACTTCAGTGTGTCCCAGCCGGCTGCCGGTCGACCGGCTGGGACCAAAGGGTCAATTGAAAAACAAAAGAAAGAAAGGGGTGTCTCAGCCGGTGGTCTGACCGGCTGCCGGTCGACCGGCTGAGACCCAAGTCATTTCTCAAAATCACGAAAAATGCAATAATATACAGCAGGTGCCCCAGCCGGTGGTCTGACCGGCTGCCGGTCGACCGGCTGGGGTCTAATGTACTCGAAAATGCCTTGTTTCCTCAAAGTCGACTTTTGATAATTATAGACTATCATTCTAATTCATCAATACTCATGTGAATACTCAATAAACAACATCCATCAACAATAATACAAATCATATGTTTACTAACCATAATCTAAACACGGTTTCTATCCTAGAAATCACATAAAACACGTAAATGATACCGAGTAACCCTTCACCGTTACCTTTAAGCAACTTCACTAATCGTCAAGCTCCTCTTCAATAAGGTAATAGTCTTTGTCGGGATCTTGGAGGTCACCACCTACAAATAGATCGTAAAAAGATGAATAAAGTTCATCTTGAGAAAGACGGGAAATTTGAAAAGCGAGAAAGACGATGATTTTAACATCAATACGGATAGAGGAAGGTAGGGGAAGAAGAATAAGACAAACTTACGTAAATTCTATCAAGTAACGAAGAAGTTACGACAATTTTAAGATCGATATCAAAGAGGGAAAGTTGAGATTTCTTAGAGAGGAAGAAAAGTTGTGTTTGATTTTGTGTTGAATGAAAATTTTAGGTTAAGGAGGGAGTAGGGTGAGTTATGAAGGAAAAAGTCAAAGACGGCTTCCAAAGTCAAGAAAGTCAAACTCGACTCAAAAGTCAAGAAAAGTCAAACTTGACTTAAGACGGGATTTTTATGAAATCTCGCGGAAATTCCAAAAACGAACTCGGAAATTCTAAATTCGACTCGAAACATAAAAAGCTAATTTAAACTTAAATTTGCTGAAAAGATTTCGTAAAATATTTCTACTAGAAAAATAGGGTACATTTCCGGGTGTTACAGTTGTGGTTGTGGTAGTGTAAGTGAGAGTGATGAATGTAGGGATTCCTGATTCAGCTGGATTCACCAAAGGTGATTCTAGGTGGGATTCTGGGAATTCAATTTGATCATGAAGACCATCTGAACTATAATGAAAAACAGATTCTCATTCTCTGAATATTACATCCCTACTAACAAAGGTTTTGTGGTTATCCAGGTCATATAACTGATACCCCTTATGTCCAAAAGGGTACCCTATAAATATGCATCTCCTAGCAGTTGGTTCAAACTTGTCTTTATAAGTAATTGACTGACTAGCATAACAGCCGCATCCAAACACTCTCAGTTCCTCATAGTTGGGAATAACACCAAACAGAAGTTCATAAAGAGTCTTCCAATCTATCACTGTTGATGGCATTTTGTTAATCGGGTAAGTAGCAGTTAAAATGCACTCCCCCCAGAACGTTTTTGGTAGATTAGCATGAATTCTCAAGGCCCTAGCTGTGTCAAGCAAGTGTCTATGTTTTCTCTCCACACGACCATTCTGTTGTGGTCTTCCAACAACACTTCTTTGATGCAAAATTCCCTTTTCATTGAACAAAGAACTACATTGCTCTTGTAAAAATTCAGTACCATTGTCACTTCTTATGACTCTGACAAGGGCTTTAAACTGATTAAGAGCATATGCTAAAAAGTTCTTAATGAGACTAGCAACTTGACCTTTGTTTTGAAATAGCATGGTCCAAGTGGTTCTAGTATAGTCATCTAGGATGGTAAAAAAATACCTAGCTCCAGTTAAAAATGGGATTCTATAAGGTCCCAATATGTCAACATGTATCAATTCAAAACATGTTGATGCTCTAGATTGACTGCTAGGAAAAGGAAGAATATGATGTTTAGCTAAAGCACATGATTAGCAAAACAATGGTTTTATTATTTCTGCATTGACACCATTTACATGCTGCAATTTCTTACAAGAAGCATGGCCAAGTCTGGCATGTAAAAGAGATGTCTCTAGAGTATTATTATCATTTCTATTTGCAGAACAAACATGAGAATTACATTGTTTGTGACTATTATTTAGGCTACTTAGAGCTGATTAAACAGCAGAAACAATGGTGGATTGAACATCAGAAGAAACATGAGGCTTGTATCTGTAAAGGTCTCCAACCTTGTGCCCATGATCGACAGTGACCTTACTTGAAAGTTCCTGGAATATGCAGTGATTAGGATACAAAACCACACACATGTCAGTATTTTTAATAAGTCTGCCAACTGACATAAGATTTTGCCTAAAGTCTGGAACATACAAGACATTTTTAAGTGTGATGCTGGAGGATAAAATAACAGAACTAGTGAAAACAACAATTTTGAAAGAACCATTAGGTAAACCTACAGCTAAAGGCTTATCAAGTTGAGTAAGGTTATGTAAGATGGATTTATTAGCTGTCATGTGATCACTAGCTCCAGTATCAATAATCCAATCATTCTGTAAACAAGCACCATTAACTGAAAATGCTTGAGAGTCGATGATTATACCTGCAAAATTAGATGAGGATGGGAAGGACTGCTTGTCAGAAAAAGCCTTCAGAACATGTTGAGTAACTGAACTGATTATCCCATCAACCAAGGAAGGATGAAAAGATAAATGCTGCATATCAGAAGTGGTTTTAGCAGATTGTTCATCAAGAGGAGATACTGCTTGATAGGGTGTATCAGGATAAAAAAACATCAGCATTATAAGCATCCCTTCTGTAAACATTGCTTCCTCCAGTAAAGGTTAACTTGTTTTTCCCTTTGTAACCTTTGGACTTCATGAGATTAAAACATCTTTCAATTAAATGTCCTGAAGCTCCTGCAGGAAAATTCTGTAGTCACTAGAATCAGGTTGAGATGAAACCCTAGAACTTGCAGAAGCTACCTCCACTGCTTCAGAAATTTGCTTCTGCCTCTCAATCTTTTGTAGCTGTCCAAGAGCCTTATTAATGGGTGGAAGAGGCTCCATTGATAGAATATTAGTGCAAACACCATCATATCCATGATTTAGGCCCATAAGGAATTGAATTAGCTTGGCATTGTTATCCATAACAAGAATCCTCTTAAGAAGATTGCACCACAAGAGCATTGAGGAATAGGATCTAGACTATCCAGCTTTTCCCAATTACGCTTAGAGTTGCTGTAATATTCAATTAAAGGCATATTATCCTGTTTAATGCTATTCAAATCTTTCTTAATTTGGTAGAGTTCTAGAGCATTCGTTTGACTATATCTCTCTAGTAACTCATCCCACAATTCCTTGGCGCTCTTGACATATAGCATATTTTCACGAATATCTGGACTCAACGAGTTTTGGATCCATTTGATCATAACCATAAAATCAACACGAATCCATTGATGATACGAACGATCAGTTTTAGCAGGCATTTTGAAAGATCCGTCAATGAAAACTTCTTTATACTTAGCAGCAAGAGCAAAGTAAACATCTCTTTCCCAGGATATAAAATAAGTTCCTTTGAATCTTTCATCAACAATGCGCATAGTAGGTTGATCATTATTGCTCAAGAACAGAGGATCATCAAAGAATTCATGGGATTTCATAGTAGAAGACGATATTTCAGTAGATTCAGGCATATTGATTGCAAGAATTAAAACTTATGAACAATTGATCAATTGAACAATCACAAAGAGAAATTGATCGATTATGATCAATGAACAACAAAACAACGATCGATTAAGAAATGAATCGTGTTTAATCGGAACAAAATAATTCCAAAAATGCACTTACAATCAACGATTCTTCAATAAAATCGAATGAATTACGAATAAAATCGAAAGGAAAGCGCGCGGAAGCGATTATACCTCTATAATCGAAGGAAATTGACGAAAGAAAATTAGGTTTTCGACTGATACCATATGAGATTAACCTTCTTCTATGTTCCTCATAGAATCCCTAATTATTGTAGTGAGAGAAGTAATGAGAGAACTATAACTATAAGGAGAACAAAGCTAAATAAAAGTGATTGTATTGTATTAAGTTAGAACAAATGAAAGAATGAGTGAGTATTTATACAAAGAGATCATTAGGTAATAATAACCAAGTATTCTGGTTAACTAACTCTTATTGAATGACTAGCTAACTATAGCTAATTAACTCATAGTCTCTATAGTGTACTTTTTTTTCTGGTTATCTTTATGTAAGAGAACTCCACAATTAAGCGTGCTTGACTGAGAGTACTATTAGGATGGGGTACCCTCCTAGCCTGAGAAGGTTTCCGCGATGCACATGAGTGAGGACAAAATGCGCTGAAAAGTATCCGTGTTGATCTGTTGGCCATGTGCACAGTCAGTCGAGCTACAGTGAGTAACCGCTCCCGACCCATGGGTTGGGCCAGGGTGTTATATGCAGTGTATTTGGTATCAGAGTGATGTTCAAACTCTTATTATGCTAGCTGAAGAGGTGAATAATAAAAGATCTATGTCTGATTATGTTTTCAATCTTCGGGGTTTTGTTATTAGTTGAAAGGTGCTTACTTGCAACACACAATAGTTATCTACCACTAAAAGGTGAGTATGGCGTGAACAGTGGAACGAAAGAGGAAATTTGGTTAAAAGGGTTGATCACTGATTTTGAACTACATCAACATTAAGCTAGTGCAGTTTGTTTGGCTAAGGACCAAGTTTGTCATGAGAGAACTTTGCTCATGATGTCGGATATCGTTTTCTAAGAATTGAGCAAAGGATTAGCATAAACAAAGTGGGTACCTACGTGTTGTTGATAACCCAACTGATATGCTTGCCAAATTAAACTATTTTCATATAGCAAGCTTCAACATTATTTGGACTTGCTAAATGTTAGGAATATCTAATTGCCTCGTGATGGATAATATCTGAGGTGGAGGGAGAGGGTTTTTTTGGTACATCTAGCACTTGAGTTGGTGCATCGTATACATCTGTTTTATTGTGAGAGTATTCAGGTAAGGTGGAGATTTGCTAGAACACGACTCGAAATTTTCATAATTGTCACTACGCATATCGGGGTCGGGGTCGGGGCCGGGTGCCGTGCCACGCTGACTTGCTGGCATTTTTTTTACATTTTCTGTAATCTTTCATATTATTGTATAACAAAAAAGAGAAGCACAATCAATAATATAGCCAATACTACCACGTAGAGCTGGCAAAAGGTGACCCGACCCGAAGAACCGACCTGACTTATCCGAAAACCGACCTGATAGAACCCGTAAATTTGCTGAACTGAAACCGACCTGAACCGACCCGAAGGTTAACCGATAAACCGATAGAACCTGAAATGATATGACCCGAACCGACTTGTGACCCGACCCGACCCGACCCGAAACCCGATTCACCCACAAACCCGACCTGACCCAAACCGAACTGAACCGACATGTAACCCGTTTTAACCCGATTAAACTCAACCCGACTCATAGCCAAATAATCCTTTTTAAGAATCTAAATTCCTTTATATTTTTTTTTTTTTGCTAATAAATTTGATATATATAATTTATCGCTCATTTTATTTTTCAAAACAAAATGTAATCTTAAAATAAATAGTCAGTTGTAAATTTAGTACTCTATATTCCTAGTTAAACTTATTAATAATTATATTGCAAGTGATATATGTAAAAAATTTTAAATTAACGCTTTGTGAGAAAAAGAGTGTTTAGTTTTGGCTCCATTGAAAACAATAAAGGGAAGAAAGAGTTATCAGTTATGACCATACAATCCGGGACCACGGTTATTAATTATGATCTTAAAATCAAAACCTCAAATACACCATACTAATAGAGCCTATTTAAAATTAAATACGTAGGATCACCGTCAAGATAATAAATAAAATCTATTTCATAGGTAATTCATTTAGTTCATTGCCATACTTCATATGTCAAATGTTCAAATTTATGAACTACATAAACAACTGATTAATTTAGACCAAAAACATTATTTTTTGGCCATGATATAGGCGAATCCGACACTGGATAGGCACTTATGTTATATACTTATAACCGAGGTCGAGTAACATAAGTGTTCAATGAAATTATACAATCACTAACTTTTATCCTGTTATACTCTTATATTTTACAAAGATCTTTTGTATAAAGTTCCTCTAATCCAATATTATAATTCATAAGTTCAAAAGTGATCTTTTAACATAACGACCCAAGCATTGACCCGATTAATTTTCAAATTTAAGACGACAATATAAAATACTCGACCCATCAGTAACCCGAAACCAAACCGGTATCGACCTGATCAAGCATATTGACCTGATATATCCCGACTCATTGGTCAACCGATCCGAAACTGAACCGACTTGTTGTACTTATTGACCCGATTAACCTGACCCGTAAGCGACCCAACCCGAACCCGACTCGACCTGAATAAGCAACTTGACCCGACCAAACCCGAGCCCGACATGACCCGAACTGTCTGAACCCGGCCCGTAACCGACCTAATTGGCCCGATTGCCACCTCTACTACCACGTACACAGTTTGCTTACATACTATGAAAACAATTGCAAAACAAAGGAAAGTTTAATGATAGTTGTCTATGAAACATATATAAACAGTAAGTCAACAATTTTACCTATAATATCAATGGTGGAAATTACATGAATACGTTGACATTAATAGAATCAACATCTTTTCTTCTTTTAGATTCTAAATTCAGGCAGGCACAAATAGAGTAGAGTAGGGCTTCTGTGTATATACAGCAGATGATTTCCCATTATTGTGCGTGTGGCTGCTTTATTCAATCAATAAGTCTAGCTTGCGACAGAATGATCCGTCGCAAGCTTGCGACGGGTCAACTCCCCCTCACAAAGAGAAGTGACAAGGCAAGTGGGGGGCTCCATTTGTACCCCACTTGCCCCCCACTTGCTCTTTGTGAAAGGGATTTGACCCGTCGCAAGCTTGTGACGGGTCGGTCCGTCACAAATGAGAATTTGTGTTATTCAATTACATTCGACTGGTCTTTTTTTACCATAGATTCTCATTAAAGACGGACACCATTTGTCATAAGTTGAAAACGGATAGTGCCCCTCTCACAATATCCAAGTGCGAAAGCCAAATACGGGATAAATGGAGCCTCCACTTGCATATTTTGAGAATAACACTATCTGTTTCAGCTTATAATGGATATTGTCCGTATTCGCTGACAAACGGATAGTATTTTTTTCTAAGTTTGGCTGTTTGGGTAGGCATGGAATTATATATTCTTATAGAATATTATAATCCATAGACGTTAGTAGGCTATATAGCTAGGTAGTTTAATTTACTGTTTTACTTGTCGAATTGATGTCGACTTTAATCAACTTTCTTAACCAATAATAGGGTTCAACTAAGAATATTGATCATTTGAACCAAGAAATTATTGATATGAGAATCAATGGTTGTGTAACCGAATTCTTTTTTGAAGATTCATATTTCTCGTCTATATGAGATGATGTGTCTTATACTAGTTTTTAAGTTAAGGGTGGGTATATTGCCACATACAACTATACAAGGGTGTCTAAGTCTATTGAGCCCTTAGCATGGGAACCAAATTTGCAACGCAAATTCTTATTTCAGACGACCATTTCCAGACGGGATTATGTTGCCACTTTTTGATAAAATGTAATCACAGTTTATATCAACTTATTTTCAATAGTGGTTTCATCTAACTGTAAAGTGGTTAGAAAATCTCGTCTTATTGTTTCAGGTCAAAATGGCCTGTCTGAAGCAAGACCAATTGAGAACTTTCAATCTTGGTCATCAACTTTATTGACATTTATTATTGATGGAATTTAGTCTAAACCTAGAAATATATTACACTACTTGTATAGTTGTACTGTACATTTATATTTGAGGTCCTGTTTTTTTGTGGAGCACATGGTTTTCATTTGTTTAAAAACTCGCTTAATCGTATACATACATTTTATTATTAACTGGAAAGAACATCCTTACATGCACAAGGTTGATATATTTTGACCAAACCTATTATATTAAAACGACTTTGTCGTGGAAGAGGAGGAGCGGTTCGAGGCCTACCCTTAGTTTAAAAAGTTACTCGTGGAGAATATATACTTTGTTCATCCCAAAACTATCTTTTGAATTTGACTTTTGTGATTAAAGATTAAATACTTTGACCATAATGATAAATAAAATAAGTACATTCATCATTAGAGAATTTTTCACAAAAATTAACTTTGAATGAATGAATGAAATTTTATATCAATGGACAAAAATTTAGTCAAAGTGATTTTCTAAATTGTGCAAGTGAGACTAGAAAGATTATTTTGTACTTCTAAAGTTCTAATACACGATTTATCTAACTTATTTCATAATTTATTTTTCTTGTCATTGAATTCACCCTTACATACAATAATACGTAGACTAAATGAGTAATTGTATGTAGGACTGAGCAAAAATATACGATAGGTTTTAATATACGGATACGATACGGTATACGGTTTTAATTAAACGGATTTCCGGGTACACGATACGAATTTCCGGGTATACGATACGGTTTTTTAAAAAACCGTACCGGGTCCGGGTCGGGGAAAATCAAAACCGGGTATACGGTCGGTTTTGACCCGGTTTAATTAAAAATAACAAAAAAAAAGTTGTATGTAAAATTTTGTTTTCTATTTTGACTATATGGGTGAAATTTTGAGCACAAATCATTTTATGTGAAACTTGTAATATACGCAACTCACTTTATCAGTGACAAATTTCTGTGTGAAATTTTGCAAATTTGTATTTTGCTATTTTACCTACTGACTTTGCAAGTAATTGTGTTTTGTAATGATGATCCTAGTGGATTATATAAGCATTTTATTTATTGGTCGTTACTAATGTTGTGGACTCGATTTCGAGGTTTGAGCATTATCAATTAAACCGGATCCGGGTATACGGTTTTCGGGTACCCGGTTAAACCGGGTATACGGAAACCGGGCCAGATCCGGGTTCTAATTTATGGCCTTCCAAAAACCGGGTACCCGATACGGTTATTAAAACCGTATCGGGTACCCGGTTTTGCTCACCCCTAATTTGTATTGGCTTATATGAAATGCAATCTTGCCTACCCAAAGTTAGATTTGTTGGTAGTCCCCATGATTCCATGACATGTAACATATGATTCTCCTTTCTTTTTTTTTCATAGGAGGGCGGTTATCGCTTCTCAAGTAGGGACTGTTAACCACTGTTAATGCGTTGACTTAATTTCAATGCAAGTTGTGTACCCAAATATCACCAGCAATTCTAATATAACGCGGGGCGATTCATCTTAAATTTAAGACATGTCAAGTACTAAGTTCTCTTTAAAAGAATAAATGGAGGATAAATGGATCCTCCCACTTGTCTCTCCACAAACTCTGTAAGAAGGGACTTGACCCGTCTTAAGCGAGTCACCTCGTCTTAAATGAGAATTCCTCAAATAACAATCTCCAGTCTTCAGGGTTGACCAAGTGTATATATTGTGCATGTCCGTTTACGTAGCTTTCAAGTTTCGATACAAAAGCTAGAATCACCTAGTTTATCGTGGGGCCAACGTGGGCAGTAATCGATCACGGTGTTAATGGAAGAAGAGTAAACGTGGTATAGTTCATTAGACCATCCCCAAGCAGAGGTCGCGCTAACTAGGTCGCGATTCGGTTTTACTCTTAATCCCATTTTATTTATCTTGACCTACTTTCACCCCCCAAGCAGAAGGTCACGACCTAGGTCATCAACCCAATCATTTTCCACTTCACAATCCATACTATATACTTATTTTATTGTTTTTATATTGTTCAACCAATAAAAATTGTATACCTAGTGGTCACTTAGGTGGTCAATTTTGTTCCACCATGGTCACAAATTGACCTTTGGTCACCAATTAGCAAAGAAGGTCACCAATTATGCCTGTGTAATTACATCATTAACATGACCAAGCAAGGTCATGACCTACCAATTGACCTTGTTTGGGGATGGTCTTATAGCAACACTCGTTTGAGTTAATGTCTTGTCACTTGAAATCGCCTAGCCTTCGTCGATGCTCAGTGGTGGACGCCGTCTTTGGTGGATGAGATTTTTGAAACCCCTCACCCCAAGTTCAAATCCTGGCTCGTCCGTCACTGTCGATGCTCCTTTAGGTTTTGACTTCAATCTACCGTCACAAGTGACAATCGGGGCCTTTGGGGGTATCCGAGAGACTATTTCCGATGGCAAAGTCAGCAAATGTAGGAAGTTATCTTATACTCCCTCTTTCTCGGTCAATTGTTGCCCTATTTCTTTTTAGTGTGTCTCAGTGAATCGAACCACAAATGGTTCGATCTTTCCTTGGTCTTTGCGTCAAAGTAAAAGGACAACAATACATCGGGACGGAGAGAGTATAAATCTTAGCACGTGAGGTTACTTAGGTAGCTAAAATAGAGTCCTTAGTTTGCTATATTTTAGAGAGAGTGAATGTTACGGTCGAATATATAGTTTTAACTTGTTTTTGGTCAGAGATTTAAGTTACAAACTACCAATTATATCTTACTTTCGTACTTGTGAATGTTTCCCATATGAATTCGTTAAAGCCTCGATGGCCTCAATCGACGTCTTAGTGTGGTGTGGGGGGAGGGGGGGGGGGAGGGGACAATGCTTATCTGTGGCTGACAAAAAAGTCTTGAAACTCAAGCAAAGGATACGCTTCTACCTCAATATCGGACTTAATTAAATAAATATCGTAAGAAGAAGGTGATCTCGTTAACCCAGGAAGAGATCCGGACCAACCGCCCCTTAAATTATAAAGGACTACACTCGTTCGTTTCATGTCAATCTCAGGCCATCTCCAAGGGTGTAAACAACCGCCGGCGAGCCTGTTTTCAAGCGAGCTAAGGCGTAAGCGGATGATCCAGATCCAGATCCAGTCGAAGTCGAAGCAAATAATTCCAATATTGGCAATGATCCTTATTCCTCCATGAGCGGGGTGTTCTTAAAGAGATCCATAGATTGGCTTAAAATCTAACTTGTGCTTAAAGGGGATTAAAAGTACTACTCATATCAACAAAGTGCACTTTCTTTTATAGCCATCAATGCCAAAGAACTCCAAATTTAAGCGTTCTTGACTGAGAGTAGTCTTAGGGTGGGTGATCTTCTGGGAAGATTCTTGCGATGCGTATGAGTGAGGACAAAATATGCTAGAAAAGACCAGTGTTGATCTGTGGGGCATGTACATCGCCTGGCGAGTTACCTTGATCGAGTGACCGCTCCCGACTTAGGGTTTGGGTTGGGATGTTACAGTTATAGGTTATGTTCGGTTCATTTTCATATCGCAACGACTTAGGCATGTGAGCCGTGCTCGTAGCCTATTGCAATCATGATGATGAGGAACTGAATAAAGCCTTCATCACCTCCGAGCACTACTCCACGCTATATGGGTCTTTTGTTGGCGCCCCACAAAATGCGATACAACGCCTACATGCTTTTTCTCGAGTTTTGATGATAATTATAAAAGGTAATAATTAAACTCTAGATTTATGAATTAAATCTAAAATTGATTTATTACTACACTAGATAAAGCCATAAATAACAAAATGAAAAAGACAATAAGAGGCACAACAGATTTTTAAAGTGGTTTAATCTCACTACCCCTACAGACACATCCACCTTTCTACGAATTACAAACTAATTCTATAAACCCGTTGTGGAGGACTCAACACTAATTAATCCACCCACAACTAATAAGAGTTGTCAAAGAGTAAGGTTTGACTCTTGACATTGTTCCTCTCGTTACAAAGGAACAAGGACCTAATCTACACTTCTTATATCGTCCCTCTCGTTATCAAGGAAACGAAGTAATACTTATAATGATTTGTTTTTGTTACAACTCTATCAAGTACGCCTTCTCAAAATGAAATTCTTTTTAAAGTTTTTGCTTTTAATTAAAACAATTAAAATCAATAAATCTTTACTCTAGAAAAATGTCACAAAAGGTTAACCTAAAAAATGATCTCGACAAAAAGTTTATATAGAGAAAATGCGTTGTTTATAAATTAAGAATGTAAATCGTTATTATTATAAAACTGAAAATTCATTTAAGAAAGATTTGGCGTGTTCCTAATGAATTAATGTTATAGTAAAGCTACTATAACTAACATTGGTTTAACAGAATTGACCAATTTTTCAAGATCAACCAAGAACCTAAACACTATGCTAACTATAATCTTCATTCTTCTATCTTCATTTTTTATGAGCTTGAGCATGGTTAAAGTAGTTTGTGAATGATCTTGTTAGCTTCGTGTCTTGTTAATGCAATGTTGCTTTTTCTTGTAGTACCAATTTTCCTTTCTAACTTCACTTTGCCTTTTCTATTAAACACACACAAAACAGACTACGTACACCAATAATGTAATAAATTAAATTTGCACATTTACTTGACATGAAAATTATTTTGGTCTTTTGTGGTTGGTGTTGGGTGCATTGTTAGGAATCACATATTGGTCAGCGATTAGGTACGTGGTTGGACTAGGAGATTCTCGGCCATCTCACCCTATATGGGCCATATGGCTAAGGTTCTGGCCATTAGATATGCCTTAACCTTTGCCTCTAATGACCCGAGTAAACACATCACTAGCTCTGATTGTCTTTGTGTTTTTAATGCAATTTTTAATTTAGAGAAGGATTGCGTTGCACGTGACTTGGTAACTCGATTGATATCATCTTGGATTGCAGGGACTAATAAGGGATTCACGACATCTGAATATCATCTTTGAAAATTGCTCCATAAATGTCGTTGCAGACTCTCGTGCTAAGTACTCTACCAGGGATTATTTTGGTGCTTGCAATAATGCCAACTTTAGCTGAGTTCATGCTTCTTATTTTGTTAGAAACTTACGCAATTTGAACTCCTCTAATTATAATTTGGACTCGATGTCTTGCATCAAGCTTTCACTCGACTCCCACCATGACCTCGTACTTAGTTGTAATTGGTTCCATCTTTTTTTTTAATCTAAGCTCAAATTTAACCATTTAACATTGTAGTCACAAAGTACCATTACAAATTTACAATGTAGCCAAAGGACATAACATCCTCCCATTTCTATCTTACCCATACACAAGTTAGAATATTCCAACAAAATTTCATATGTTTACTTTTTCAAAGAAAGGAAATCTAACACTAAAACTCTCTCAACATGTGATTGGCATTAAATCTACATTTTATTCATTCCAAAAAAAAGGTAGTAACTTTACATCATTATCTTTAAAGTTTTTCTTCTTATCTTCCCAAATTCCCATCCCTATTAAGGGTTAACAATAAAAAGAAAACAAAAGATGAACATAAGGAGAATTCAATACACATATTTCACCTTTATATTTATATTGTGGGGTATATAAAGCACTTAGTTTTATTTTTAACAAGAGAAGCAAAATATGTACTGGGGACTTGACAATCTTCATGTATTGTACCTATCTTCCACTTTCACCATCACCACCACCTCCCAATAAAAACGATATGGCCATTTTCAGATCAATGTTGTTGGCATATTCAGTCTAAGAATAATTATTCTTTTTCTAAAATTTATTATATTGTGTTATTACTTTCTTTGGTTGGAATTATGCCCCAGACCCAATCGGATCGGTAACGTTAATTACTGCTGGCTTAATGTTGAACCTAGATGGTCACACACTTACGGGTTAACATTTACACTTAAGATGACTTTATATTATTATATGATAATAATTAAAGTATCTAGATGACATATTATTGTATTAATTGCTAACACAAAAGATATAATAATAAAAGAAGAAAGAGTTCCATAAGTGTTAAAATAAGAAAATAAAATAAAGAGTTTACTTTATTCTTCCCTATAAATACTTGGAGTTGGTAATTGGAAAAGAACACAATTCATTGAGTTAGTTTTCCACCCAAAAATATAGAGAGAGAAAAAGGGTTTTTCTCAAGGGTTCTCATATTTCCGAGTCGTCTCAAAGGTTGAGAGTGTAGATCGTACCCGGTGTGGATACACTAGAGACTTCGTAATTTCGGAGTTAATTGTTAGTCCGTCTTAATTCCAGGTATGTGAATTAATCCCTTTTATTTACATCAGTTTGAATGCAATAGGTCTATTAAAGGATCGTATATCGATATTATTTCCGCTGCGTATATCGATCCTTCAATTGGTATCAGAGCTAATTTTGTATTTAAATTGTATGTAAAAAAAATTGGGTTTTTTTCGTTTGACGACTGATTAATATTATGATATTATTGTCGTCGCCCATCATGAATTCCAGTCACAACGATTTATGCGTGTGTTTGTATGATCTGTTAATGATTAATCTGAGATGCACCAATTTTGAGTATACCGTTGCCTCCGTTGTAATGTTGATAATTGTTATCCACTTGATTGGCACGTAATAGGCAAGTTGTGCGTGATGCTAATAGACTAAACTTGTTCGTTTTATGTTATTGGCCAAATTACACGTGGAGCCCTTTCTTTCATCTTTAGTTTGACAAAAAAAAATTTGATGTACTTCTTTGAAAAATTGAACCTGTTGAGTGTTGGCTTTTGTCAATAGTTGGCATAGTTTCATCATTGCTCTTCATTATGTAATGATTGTTATTTACAATTTGCATGCTAACAATTTGCATGTTTCCGCCTGCAATACAGCAAGTTTAATTTTTTGTTGTTAGTTTGATCATTGTTATCATGTGCCACAAATCTATCGTGCATTAGATTTACTTTTGATACTGAAATTGTTGGCTTTTGATACTGAAATTGTTGGTGAAGTAGCCGACTTATACTGAAATTGTTTCAATATTATGGACATGTTTTTTCAATAATTGTTATTGATGGTCGTATGAGATGTGACGACTTTTGTTATTAAAATTGTTTTAATTTAAAAACTTGACCAGTCAAAATTATTGAGTTTTGTAATTAATAAAATATATGATAGTTTATTAAAGAGACTTTTCCATCCAAGTAGTCACTAAAATTTATTTTTGTTTACAAGGTACGACCTGACTACCAGGGGACTTGTAGTTCAGAGATAAATAATATTGTCTATTGTATATGATACGAGTGTGAAGAAAAGTTATTTAATTGTGTACTTATAGTCTGGACTACCCAGAGGATATAATATTAACTAATTTTCTGTCACAAGGATGGATGAACTCAACTATACTAATAGGAACGACCTGACTACCAGGGGACTATGTTGTATAGAGTCTGTTTTAATTTCATATGATGAAATATTTTTTGGTAATGTACCAGGACTTTAATTATGTTTGAGAAACGACTTGACTACCAAGGGGCTCATGCATGTTTTAAAGTTTATTGTTTATCATTTAGATAAAGTCCATGTCTTAATGATGTATGTTTTGTGTTCTTGTTTTCTGTTTTCTGTTTTTCCTTTTGTATCAGATTTCTCATAATGGCTAATATTACACTGCGAAACATTCTTGATGCTAACAAACTATCTGGTAACAATTTTGATGATTGGTACCGGAACCTGAGAATTGTTCTCATGCATGAAAAACTAATCGATGTGATCGATAAGCCCGCTATGGTAGCACCTCTAGAGGGAGAAAGTAATGCAAGTACATTAGATGCATGTGCAGAGTACTCTGAAGAGAGTACTGCTGCAAAGTGCATTATTTTGGCCTCCATGAGTCCCGAACTTCAGAGGCAATATGAAAATATGACTCTTTCACAGATCATTGCACATCTTAAGAAGATGTACGAGTTCCAGAGTAAGGCTACTGGATATGAGATATCTAAGTCCTTAGTTAAATCTGGATATGTGGATATGGTTAGTATCTCTTGTATGAGTACGAGGGTGATGACTGGCCAGTCAGAGTATGAATGTTTCTTTTGCAAGAAGAAAGGACACTGGAAAAGAAATTGTCCATAGTATAAGATAGCTCTGAAGGACAAGCAACAAGGTAAAACAATTGTGAAAAATGTTTTCATGATTTCTTTGACAACTATTGATACTACTAAATGGGTATTAGATACCGGTAGTAGCTTTAACATTTGCAATATGTTGCAAGGTTTAAGGATCAATAGATGGTTAAAGAAGGGAGAGGTCAACCTGCAAGTTGGGAATAGAGCAAATGTTGCTGCCCTAGCTGTAGGAACCGTCTTTCTTAGAATGCCTAATGGCAAGACCATAACTTTAGAAGATTGTTATTATGTTCCTAAGTTTGTTTCGAACATTGTTTCCATCTCGTCTTTGGACAAGTGTGGATTCAGAACAATTTTCTATAATAATCAATGCTCTATTTATCATGGTGATGATTTATACGTGAATGGTTATTTGCAATTTGGTCTTTATGTTTTACCTGAGCTAGTGATTTGTCCTATTATGACTGTTTCTGGCCAAAAGAGGAAGAGAAATAATCAAGGGAATCAAACTTACCTTTGGCATTGTAGGCTTGGTCACATTGGTGAGAAAAGAGTAAACAAGTTGCATCGTGAAGGGTGCCTTGGTCAATATGATTATGAATCATATGACACTTGTGAATCTTGTCTCCTAGGAAAGTTGACCAAATCTCCTTTTACCGGAACTGGAGAAAAGGCTAGTGAGCTTTTAGGACTCATACATTCTGATGTATGTGGTCCAATGAAAGTTCAAGCTAAAGGTGAATATTCTTACTTTATAACTTTCACTGATGATATGTCAAGATTTGGATTTGTTTATCTAATGAAACATAAGTCAGAATCCTTTGAAATGTTCAAAAGATTTCGCAGTGAAGTTGAAAAACAAACGGGTAAGAATATAAAGGCACTGAGATCTGACCGTGGAGGTGAGTATCTCAGTGATGAGTTCATTGATTATTTAAGACAAGATGGGATCTTGTCACAGTGGACTTCTCCTGGAACGCCACAACATAATGGTGTTTCAGAAAGGAGAAATCGAACCTTATTAGATATGGTGAGATCCATGATGGGATTCACTGATCTTCCTATTTTCCTATGGGGATATGCTTTGGAAGCTGCTGCGTACATATTAAATAAAGTTTCCACTAAGGCAGTCACTAAAACACCATATGAGATATGGAAAGGACGTAAGCCTAACCTTAAACATTTGAGGATTTGGGGTTGTCCAGCTTATGTTAAGCGACTGCAGTCAGACAAGCTTGAAGCTAAATCTGACAAATGTAGATTTGTTGGTTATCCCAAGGAGACTATGGGATACTATTTCTATCACCCTTCTGAACACAAAGTATTTGTGGCCAGAAATGCAACCTTTTTAGAAAAGGAATTCCTTAAAGAAGGAAGTCATGGTGTAGAAATAGATCTTGATGAGATCAAAGATACCAATGAGTCAACAGTAACTCAGGAGCATGAGATGCCAAATGAGCAACCTTTATTTGATGTTTTAAAGTTGCCATCAACAGGTCAAACCTCAAATGTTGAGGACAATCAGTTGATTAATGAATCAACCGTGGAACCTGAGCAACCGGAAAATCAAATAGTACATGAGCCTCTAAGAAGGTCAATTAGGGAAAGTCCACTACAAGAATATAGTGTATTAGCGACGGAAATTTTGCGACGGAAATGTAATCCGTAGCAAAAACATACTTGCGACGGATTTTGCGACGGGAATTACTATTTGCGACGGATATGCGACGGATATTCCGTCGCAATACATTTTCACATATGGCGCCCAACTTTTCACATGGCGGGAACGTTTGCGACGGAATTGCGACGGAATTTCCGTCTCTAAATAAGATACTGCGACGGACTTGCGACGGATTTTCCGTCGCAGAGATGAATAATTGACTGTCAAATTGACCAAAGGTAGAAGACACGTGTTTTTTCTGCGACGGAATATCCGTCGCAATACGTGAATTTGCGACGGACTAGCGACGGAAAATCCGTCGCAAAGGTGAATAGATGACTGACACGTGTTTTTTCCTGCGACGGATTTGCGACGGAAATTCCGTCGCAGGGTCTTTTAAATGATTAACCACGCGTCTCTTCCCCTTTACCGAAATCATTTTCATTAAACCTAAATCCCCTTGACGACGCGACGACGACGACGACGACAACGACGACAACAACAACGACGACGGCCACCACAAAGACCACCACGACGACCCACTAAGTTCTTCCCTCCTCTCTCTCAGGTCTCTCTCTCTTTCTTCTCTTATTTATGTTTTCATTTGTTTTGTTCCCTCCGGCCACCCACCGGACCACCGGCCGGACCACCCCCCTCCTTTTCCCCTTCCCTTGGTCACCCTTTCCCCTTCCCCTTTCCCCTGCCCCTGGCCGGACCCCGCTGCCACCACCGGACCACCCCCTCCTTTTCCCCTTCCCTTTCCCTTTCCCTTTCCCCTTTCCCCTGCCCCTGGCCGGACCACCCTCTGCCACCCACCGGACCACCCCTTATTCTTTCCCCTCATTGATGAGTATTCAAGTTGTGAATATGTTAGTAAGTTACTACCTTTTCCCAAATTTTGATTGAAGACGGATCGACCCGTCTTAAGTGTAAGACGGATTAAATCTTCCTCATAAAGGGCAAATTAAATCTTCAACTGGTATCCCAAATGCGGTGCAAGTCTTAGAGAAGACAAAGAAGCACCCGTTCCGTGGATGGTTATCAAAAAAACCAGCTCAACTCTATGTAAGTTATGCATTTTTTTGTTAAGTGATTTATGTTTAATTTGTCATTTATATATTTAATTACATTAACTACTTAATTTAAATGACAATTACTAATTCTGAACTTGTTTGTGATGCAGAATAAGATCATATCAAAGAAGTCTGAGCTTCAAACTCAAGGAGTCGAAAACATCGACGATAATGAGATCTATTATGAGGAGACTGGATTTGACGAGAAAGGAAGATGCTACGGATTGGGACCAGCGGCGAAGTTTTTGTTTGACCATCATAGGCACCCTGTTGCTACCTCAAACCCGACTCAGGGCAACCAAGGTTTGGCTACTAAGCTGTCAAAGGAGAATGCTGCACTTAGACAAGAGCGCGACGAGCAGGCTCAAAGGATTGCAGCTATAGAAGAGTACTTGAGTCAGGTTGCAAGAAATTCTACTCAAAACTGCAGAACTGGAGGTCCTAACCAGGGTCGAGACGACTTTGATGATGATAGGGGCGATAATGCTAGGTCCAACCCATTCACCCCTTTCCCTCCTTTCCCTCCAATCACTCCACTGACTTGAGTGATTAGTTAACTATTTGGTACTTTGAACCTTTTATTTGTAAAACTTTAATTACTTTTATGATATAAAATCAAAACTTTGTTCGGTTTTGTGTCACATTAATAACTTTGTTGGACGCGTAACTGCTGGAAAACTTCTGTAATTTGCAGGTTTTTTGTCGTTTTAACGCGTATAAGGGGATGCAGGAAACAAGCAGATCCTGGAAAATACAGGCATTATTGCGACGGAAATTCCGTCGCAAACATTGACTGACTTACAGCCAAGTCAAACACAAAGTCAATCTTTGCGACGGAAAGTCAAACTTTTGCGACGGAAATTCCGTCGCAAAAGTTGACTTTATGTTTGACTTGGGTGAACAGGTGGCAGTCAAGTCAAACATTCAGTCAACAGTTGCGACGGAAAGTCAACAATTTGCGACGGAAATTCCGTCGCAACTGTTGACTTTATGTTTGACCCCAATTCAAGTCAGTCAATTTTTGCGACGGCGACTCCGTCGCAAATGCTTGACTTTCCGTCGCAAAACTGTGCGACGGAGTAATCTGTCGCAATTACTACTGTTTGCGACGAAAATAAGCGACGGACACTATCCGTCGCAAATCCGTCGCAAATCAGTCTTTAGCGACGGAAATTCCCTATCTAGCGACGGAATAATCCGTCGCAACCCGAACTTTATTTTGTAGTGGTCGTGCACCAAATAGATTAAATCTATTAGTGCAAGATGATGAGGCTAATCATATTGATGATATAACTCACATTGATGACGATCCTAGATGCTTCAAAGAGGCTATGGCAAGTCCAGACCATGAGAAATGGCTAAAGGCTATGGAATCCGAGATGGAGTCTATGAAAATCAACAAAGTGTGGACTTTGGTTGATAACTCTAAAGACTTAAAACCCATTGGATGCAAATGGGTGTTTAAGAAAAAGATTGGAGCAGACGGTAAGGTTGAGACCTATAAAGCCCGTCTTGTTGCCAAGGGGTATAATCAAAAGGAAGGTATTGATTATGAAGAAACGTTCTCCCCTGTGGCAATGCTGAAATCTATTCGGATTCTGCTTGCTATAGCTGCATACTATGATTATGAGATATGGCAAATGGATGTGAAAACAGCTTTTCTCAATGGGGAGTTAAAGGAAGATGTCTATATGACTCAACCTGAAGGTTTCACATTGCCATCTTCTAATGATAAAGTATGTAAGCTTCAACGATCTATTTATGGATTAAAGCAAGCTTCTCGTAGTTGGAATATCCGTTTTCACACGACAATTGAAAAGTTCAATTTTGTGCGATGTGAGGAGGAGCCATGTGTGTACAAGAAGGTTAGTGGGAGCATTATCATTTTCTTAGTATTATATGTTGATGACATTTTACTAATGGGAAATGATGTACCAACCATGCAAGAGACAAAGGCTTGGCTATCTAAACAGTTCTCTATGAAAGATTTGGGAGAAGCAACTTATATTCTTGGAATAAAGATCTATAGAGATAGATCAAGGAAGTTGCTTGGACTCTCCCAGTCTATGTACATTGATACAATTTTAAAGAGGTATCACATGGAAAATTCCAAAAAGGGCTATTTACCAATAGGCTCTGGAATTTCTCTATCTAGAAAGGATTGTCCTAAGACTCTAGAAGAGAGGGAACGCATGAGTAAAGTCCCATATGCAAGTGCAGTGGGAGCTCTCATGTATACCATGACATGTACAAGGCCTGATGTTGCTTACGCGCTAGGAGTAGCGAGTAGGTACCAAGGGAATCCAGGCGAGGAACATTGTAAAGTGGTAAAATCCATCCTTAAGTACTTGAGAAGGACTAAGGACCAATTCCTCATTTATGGAGACAATGACCTTAATTGTTTTGGTTATACTGATGCTAGTTTTGCATCAGACAAGGATGATAGCAAGTCTACCTCTGGTTTTGTTTTCACTTTGAATGGTGGAGCAGTGAGTTGGAAGAGTTCCAAACAAGCCACAGTTGCAGATTCAGTAACTGAAGCAGAGTATATAGCTGCATGTGATGCTGCTAAGGAAGCCGTTTGGATTAAAAAGTTCTTAACTGAACTTGGTGTAGTTCCTTCAGTGAAGGAAGTTGTTCCTTTAATGTGTGACAATACCGGGGCTATTGCACAGGCCAAAGAGCCAAGGTCACACCAACGATCTAAGCATGTTCTACGAAAGTTTCATCTGATTAGAGAAATTATTGAACGTGGAGATGTTCAAGTACAAAAGGTAGAAGGAAAAAAAAATCCTGCAGATCCCTTCACGAAGGCGCTGGGATCAAAAGATTTTGATAAGCATAAGTGGAGTATTGGATTAAAGTTCATGAGTGATTGGCTCTAGGTCAAGTGGGAGATGATTTTTGAAATTATGCTCTAGACCCAATTGTTATGTAACATATTTTGAACACATTTCATATTGTTTTATTTATTATTAATTGATATTAATAAAATGGCATTGTTTTTTATCATATTGTGTTTGAGAACCATATGTGATAAGTCCTTGATTTTAACTGTATGCTTGACATTATAATGGAGATTATAATAATGAGAGTCAAGCATTAGAGGGTTTGATCAAAATAAGTTCTTGGTCCAAGGGTTATCAAAAGGGGCTTTGATGATCCAGAAGGACTAATATATGTACAACTTTATTCATTGGATGAATATAATGGATCTCATTCATTACGTTGTATGTATAGGTGACCATATGGAGATATGATCATTGAACTGACCGAAAGGAGGTTTCCCAGTGGTTGTTTTACCTATTAACTGTCAATGTGGAAATTCTCATAAGGAGTGAATGTAATTCTTTTTCCTTTGACCTGAGTTCACCATTGTAATTAATAGAATACTTGTTATACTTTGATGCCTGACAACTAGTGTGTAAAAAAAAAAAATACTAGTTGAACGGTTATTGGGTTTAATTGAGTACCTATGAAGTTAGTGGTGAGTCGGATGGAATCCATTAAATCGAGGTAACGAGTTTGAACTCTATGTTGTCATAAATCTTATTGGTTGTATCAAGACCTTGGCCAAGGCAACTGAATGTTTCAAGAAATGAGTTTATTGAAGTCGATTCGCCAACCATAGTGATTGACATGGAACATAGTGGTTATCTAACAGGGTTTGACAGTTTTTAACCATACCCTAGGATGATCCGGAGTTGGAAAGATGGAAGGAAATGATACATTACCCTTAACCAGGTTCGTCTTCATCGGATGCTGATATTCACATTATCCAGTCGTTGAGGAGTGTTGTTAGACGCCAACCTCGATCGGTAATTAAGACGATTGACTCTGGGTCAAGTGGGAGATTGTTGGAATTATGCCCCAGACCCAATCGGATCGGTAACGTTAATTACTGCTGGCTTAATGTTGAACCTAGATGATCACACACTTACGGGTTAACGTTTACACTTAAGATGACTTTATATTATTATATGATAATAATTAAAGTATCTAGATGACATATTATTGTATTAATTGCTAACACAAAAGATATAATAGTAAAAGAAGAAAGAGTTCCATAAGTGTTAAAATAAGGAAATAAAATAAAGAGTTTACTTTATTCTTCCCTATAAATACTTGGAGTTGGTAATTGGAAAAGAACACAATTCATTGAGTTAGTTTTCCACCCAAAAAATATAGAGAGAGAAAAAAGGGTTTTTCTCAAGGGTTCTCATATTTCCGAGTCGTCTCAAAGGTTGAGAGTGTAGATCGTACCCGGTGTGGATACACTAGAGACTTCGTAATTTCGGAGTTAATTGTTAGTCCGTCTTAATTCCAGGTATGTGAATTAATCCCTTTTATTTACATCAGTTTGAATGCAATAGGTCTATTAAAGGATCGTATATCGATATTATTTCCGCTGCGTATATCGATCCTTCATCTTTATCCCTAAATCGGGAAAGAACCGTAATTAGAGGAAGTTACTAGACGAAACCGATTTTCTCTACTAGGCACCCTTATACCATATTTCACGTGGAAACGTATAATAATATTACTTCAGTGTCTCGTTAACCCCGCAAGGGGATTATGGATATAGCCATCTTACCTTATGTCATCAGGCATCAGCATATGAGAATAATTTTGAAATGACCTAAGATGAAAATTGGGTCAAGAACTACAACAAATGACTACCACTTTGATAGAAAAAATTGCAGTAATGAGCCATTATACTTTATTTCATGATAGTCGAGTATCAAAGAGTATATTAACTAGTAAGTCTTTGATTCCGCTAGAAATAAAAACGATTTCACGTGAACAATGAAAATAGAATCCTATTGGTTAATATATTTAGAAGAACAAAAAAAAAATGGCCCCACATTTCTTTCCACTAATTAACTACTATCTCTCATCCCCACTCTCATCATACTAATTAATTATTCTCTCTCTTCTTCTCTTATATTCCATACAAATCTATTTTTATTTATACAATTTGATTTCCGTTTACGAATAAAACTAATTAAAAAAAATCATAGGCGCAAACAGAGGGAGGACATGCATTATTTTTTACGAGAGATTTATGGATAATTATTTATGTATTTTACGAGAGATTTATGCAGTGAGATTACATGAGACATTGTAAACAATACTATACACACACATACAATTAACTATATAAATTACACAAAATCATACATGTTTATACAAATCTATATTATATTAACTAATTAATTGTCACAGAGATATTAAAAACTGAAAAATTACAAATACAACATGAATCAGAAAATAATAACAAAAATAATGTCACCCACGGACTATATTACATAAAAAACATACAGTTGAAATATACAAGTATAGCTCTTCGAGACTCAAGTAATAATATTATTATTTTTAAAATGAATATAAAAATATACAATTAAAGATTGTAGAGACGCAAGTAGTAATTATAAGGATGGTTTCCGAGAAATGTTTTAGGTTAAAAAAAACTAAAAAAAGATATAAAACATATAGTTAAAATATAAATATACACTTACAACATTTTGAGGCTCGAGTATTATTATTATCGTTATTATAAAAGAAGGCGTGTTTTTAAGAATAGTAGCAGGTTTAAAAATTAATATAATATATATAGTTGATATAAAAAGATACAAGTTAATTTTTTAAAAAAAAACAGAATTTAATAAAATTTAAAAATGGCAGATTTTTGAGATTAATATAAGGCTAAAATAAACTTTAAGGATTTTCACGATAATATGTAGATAATTATACATGCATGGATAAGTGCATAAAAATACCAACACAGATCTCGCGTTATAATAATCAACCCAAATTAGCCCATCATATTTTATAAAAATAATCAATTTATATACATTAATATAACTTCAAAAATAAATTAAATTATAATTATTGGTATTTAACATGTTCAATTAACTGCATTATCGTTTTGTCTTTATCATGTTCAATTATATTTTTATCATTACTTTGTCTCTAACATGTGAAATACCTTCATTCAGTATAATTTAATATATTTATATTTTATTTAATAGCTTAAAGGAGGTGACAATTTTCGCGTTTGTTATTACGACCCGTGCAATGTTGCACGGGTTTAAAACTAGTATATTAAGTAAAGAAATTGGTACTAAACCACGATACTATTTACTCAATAATAATGCATATATGCGCATATTTTCATGCAAATTAAAATAAAACTTTTCATTATAAATCACAGCATCAACTTTTATAAACCCTACTCAATTTTAAAACCATACACACATAACACATAAATTTCAACAAAATAAATAACGAAACTCGGGAAAGTGGCAATTTACTCCTTAAGTTTGTTCAATGGAAAAATTAGGCCCCTTAAATTATAATTGTAGCAATTAAGCCCCTTAGCTTTATCAAAAGTGAAATTTAACCCCGATTTTTATTTTTCACTTAATTCTCAACAAAAATAATTCGATATTTGTATTATACCACATAATACATAAAAATTACTAGTTTCAACTTTGTTGATTTATATGCAAATAATAATTCATTTAAAGAGTATTTTACATTCACTTATGATAAACAGAGTGAAAGTATGAACAAATTTCATGAACTATTCTTATATTTTTTTATAGATTATCTGATCATTATAAATTATCAAAAATACTAGCTATTACAGTTATATACCGATTAAAATTTATAAGGTTATAAAAATAAAATTTTATATTTGATTAATTGGATTATAAAATGAATTTTGGTGCAATATTCATGAAATATCGAACAATGTGGTTTAACTTCACATTTTTATAAAGTAAATTGCTTAATTACTACAATTGAAACTTAAAGAAGCTAATTTCACCATTGAACAATCTTAAGGGGTAAATTACCGCTTTTGCGGTGCTCAATATAATACATTTTTAGTGCCCTAGAACTTTCTAAATGGGATAGGCTTGATCCATCCCTCCCATTCTGCCAAGAACTAGGTGTTCTATCAGTCTCAAACAATCACTAATGGTAGGCCTCTTTTCTTCTTTAATAATTTTAAAATAAATAATTCTCTTCATTGAAATCTCTAACAACAAAAGTTACCTACATTCTTTGCCTATATAAGACAACTTCCCCAAGACTAACTCAATTGTGAGTCTAAGCATACACAACACAAACAAGTGTCTAACATTTCTCCACAAAAAAAAATAACTACAAAGTTTGGCATTTCCTTTAGTATCATCTAGCAACATAAAATCAACATTCTCATAAATATTACTAAAATTATTACAGCATTGTCACTTTTGTTTCTTTACAAATTTCGAGAAGCACATTAATTTCGTCATAATTTTATTATATGGCTCATCAGGAAGGAAAGATGAGTTGGGTTGTAACTGATGCCCAAGACTACAAGGGTGCCCCAGCTGACCGGTCTAAGACCGGTGGCTGGGTGCCCGCGGCTCTAATCTTAGGTTCACCTCTATTCTTCCTTACTCATTAATTCACTCATTTAAAAACATAGATAAAAATATGCAAATCATGTAGAATGTTAATGTTGACGTATGTATTTTTATGTTACGAGTACAAAGTAGCTAGATCACGTAAGTGAACTTCATAAAGTATGTGATTAAGTAGGTGAATCATGGAAAAGTTTGTTAGAATATTCAAACTAATAAAAGTCTTAATTAACTAATATGTTCATGTTAAACTTCCACATGAACAAATTAAAGCTAAATGCAACTCTCTCCCTACTCCTTATATGCACATTATTCCATATTTTAACTAACTTTAATTTTCCTCGTGCAAGATGGCGTTTTTAAGTTTTGTTTTTACGGATTTTCTAACGTGTGTCCAAGCCAAATATTAAGAATTCAAATAAGCAAATATTCTCACAATTCTCGTATAAGAAATTTGGAAATGTAATCATTTTCACCAATTTAACGAGAGAATTATGAAAATATGATTTTAAATGTGTGATTTTAGGGAACACTTTAAAAAATCCTCTAGGCAACCCCTTTAAGAATGGTAGCTATTCTATTTCTACCAAACTTTTAACCCTAGAAGAATGGTAGCTTATCCTTTACTTTTAATTTAAATAGAATAATTCTTCTACAAAGATCTCTAACATTATCAATATACAAAACTTCTGAAAACAAACTGTTATTTAATCATTTCAACATTAATTATAATTCAAATTTCAATCACTAATCAAACTTAATTATGCTTGTTATAACAATAATAAACAGGAATTGAAATGTGTGAAAGACTTTCAACAATGGGGATAGCAGTGAACCTTGTGACATACCTCATTGGAACAATGCATCTCCCTAGTTCAACCTCGGCCAACGTCGTCACCGATTTCATGGGGACTTCTTTCCTCCTTTGCTTGCTTGGTGGCTTTCTTGCTGATGCCTTCCTTGGTCGATTTAAGACAATTGCCATTTTCGCGGTTGTCCAATTGTTGGTACGTACTATTGCATATTTCTTCTGTTTTTTCGTATATTCCCTCCGTCACAATCAATTCTATACCTATTCCTTTTTTTATGTCACAGTGAACTAGTACCTCCACTTTTATCTTCCTATTTGACTTTTTGGTCAAGATTTCAATATTTTAACCTTAAATTTTACTAAAAATAAGAATGAATCGTCATATGATATTATCATCCAAAAGTTTTTCACAAAATCATATTCTCAACACCAAAAAATTGAAGTATAAACAACTAATAACTTGGTCAAAAGTATCACATTGAAAACCGTGCAGTTGAACGAGAAGAAAACAGAAAAATAAAAGAAAATTACTTTTCCTTTATAAGCATATATCTCACGTTTATGTCCTTAAAACCCTATAAGGCTATACAATTCAACCTAGAGTTATGTTGAGAATTATCTTGAACGACTCTTCTTTAGTGAGTCATTTTGCTTGACTTTACGCGGCCTTTATGTCTAACACAATGACTTATAACTCAGGGGACCGGAATGCTAGCACTCTCAACCAAGTTACCTCAATTCCGACCACCACCATGCGACATGAGTAAAAGTGAAACATGCCAAAAAGCCAGTGACTTTCAAATGAGCATATTGTACTTAGCCTTGTACCTCATCGCCCTAGGAACCGGAGGCTTAAAATCGAGTGTATCAGGGTTCGGAAGTGATCAATTTGACGAGAAAGACGAGAAGGAAAAGGCACAAATGACCGCCTTTTTCAGCAGATTTTTCTTCTTCATAAGCTTAGGGACTTTAACGGCCGTAACCGTGCTCGTTTGGGTACAAGATGAGGTAGGAAGAAGTTGGGCATATGGGATTTGCTCTGTTTCAATGGGGATTGCCATTGTTATATTTCTTGGAGGTATGAAGAAATATAGGTACAAAAAGAGTATGGGAAGTCCAGTTGTTCATATTCTTCAAGTTATTGCTTGTGCAATTAGGAAAGCTAAGTTGCAAATGCCTTATGATGTGAGTATGTTATATGAAGATTCTCCTGATTCTTCAAGGATCCAACATACTGACCAATTTGGGTAAGTTCCTTTTATTAAAACTCGAATAACAACATTACCCTTATGCCTTGTATACTCGTAGTATTTGTGTGACAAAACTTGGTGAATCGACTTGACGACTATTTTATGAGTCATTCTGCTTAATTCATCGTAGTCTAGAATCAAATGATAGTAATTCTTTAGCTCAATTGGAAACAAAAATTACTATATTTTATCCTTAATTGAATTAAAGTCGAGCGGTATTGATCTGATTGCTTAACGTGTTATCATGGTCAGTTGACTCTCCTGTAGGACGTCCGGTAGCATAGGACTAGCCTCAGGTCATCATTTGATTATAATTATATTTTAATATTAATATTTTTTTAGTAATACACTAATAACATGTGACATGTTCAAATATGTAAATTATCAATATAAAATATTCCATATTAGATTATCAAAATAAAATACAGTAGTTTTTTTACTATTTTATTGATTTAGTTGGGCTTTTTGGAATTGGGCTTGTTTTATGAAAGTAGTCATATGCCATAGTATATAGTATTGGGCCTAAACTTGACATTTAAAAGAGGCCCTTTTAGATTTATTAGGCAACCATGTTAATTTGTTGAATACTTAGTTATTTTGAGACTAATAATGGATATTCTATCTAAATATGCAAAAATAGGTGCTTAGACAAGGCAGCCATAGTAACCGAAGGCGATTTCGAGAGGAATGGCAGTGACGGGTCCATGACGGCGAACCCATGGAAGTTATGTTCGGTTACGAGGATCGAGGAGGTGAAGATGATGGCAGGGTTACTACCAGTTTGGGCTACCACCATAATATTTTGGACAACATATGCTCAAATGATCACATTTTCAGTAGAACAAGCTTCTACTATGGAAAGATCTTTAGGAAGCTTCCAAATCCCTGCTGGCTCTCTAACCGTCTTCTTTGTTGCTGCTATCCTTCTTTCTTTGGCGGTTTATGATCGTCTTATTGTTCCACTTTGGAAGAGTTGGAAAGGCAAACCAGGTAATTAATCAAGACTTTTATTTTTATCGAGTCGTACTCTATACTCTATAGGCATGGTATTAAATATCGACTAATAGAGAGTAAAACAAAAACAAAGTTAAACCGCTGTATGTCTACAAGTTTAATATTTGACATACGATACAAAAACAAAAATTCATATCAGACCGCTGTATGTTTACAACGCGGTAGTATTAAGAACTTAATTACTAAGGTGTAATTTTTTGGCCATGATCTATGTTTTGGGCAAACAATGGTGGTCCAAGAATGGACATATCACTAATGTTTTGATGAACATGCAAGGGTGTAAAGAGCAAAGTGCATATAAGTTGGGACAAAAGCAAAAAAAAAGATAATAAAATAATTATTTGATATTCAACATTTTATTTCAAATACAAATAATGTGGACTGCAAATGATAGAATGAGAATATAAAACATTCATGGAATGTCTTGAGTGGATATATATATATATATATAACATAATTATACAAGAATACATGGGTTTGGTTACTAAGATTTGGAGAATACTATGTTTATATGATTGTATGATGCACTAATAATGCACATGCAATGTAATTGATCTAAACTTTAAGCTTTTATATAATTATAATATAATTGAGATACGTAAACAAAATGCTAAGTTGCTAAGATCCTCAATAGAATGTAACATGTATGTATCATTGTTTCACCAGCTCATATCATATCTACCACATGTTCATATGCACTTCCATGGTTGATCATAGATCCACTTAACGATTGACTACACGTCGTAATATTATGTAATTACATCTTTTTTGTCTTTGGAATAAAAAGAAAAAGTTAAACCGAGAATGAAAACTGTAAAAAGTACTAATCTTTTAACGTTATGTACACTGGCGGAATTATAGGGGAGCTAGTAGGGGCGCTTGCCCCGCTTAACAATGAAAAATGAAATGTAAAAGTTATTGTTCACCCCTGCTGAACTTTTTCGCCACCTCTAAATGCAAATCATGGCTCTGCTATTACTTATGCATAAACTCGTGAAATCGATTTCAGGCTTCACAAACTTGCAAAGAATATCAATAGGCCTAGTCCTTTCAATATTCGGGATGGCAGTCGCAGCCTTAGCAGAACGAAAGAGACTGTCAGTAGCGAAAACAGTAGGACAGAACACACAAAACCTCCCCATTTCAGTCTACTACTTAATCCCACAGTTCTTCCTAGTCGGAGCAGGGGAAGCCTTCATCTACACCGGACAACTCGACTTCTTCATCACTCAGTCACCTAAATCAATGAAAACCATGAGCACCGGCCTTTTCCTAACCACATTATCACTCGGGTTCTTCCTAAGCAGCTTCCTCGTATCTATCGTGACAAGAATCACAGCTACCAAGGATAGTCAGGGCTGGCTTGCTGATAACATTAACTATGGAAGGCTTGATTATTTCTATGCTTTGTTAGCTTTGCTAAGTTTAGTTAATTTCGTGGTGTTTATGATTTGCGCGATTTGGTACAAACCTAAAAGGAAGCCTGAATCATCTAAGCCTCTTAAGATGATTAATGGTAATGGCAATGGCTCTTTTGTTGGACATGCTGAGGAGAAATGCTGAGAAGTTACCTGAACCTTTTTGATATGAAATGTTGGGAGTGTTTATGGTGTGTAATTTACTAATTTAGTTGCATTTACTTATATATATTCCCAAATCCCAATGTATAACCTTCGAATTAAACTCAAAGTTGTAAGCTTGGATGTAACTTTTTTCCTCTTTTCCTCGAATTTTCACAATGCAAACGCAATTTCTGAAATGTGTTATCGACGATGTTGATCTATAGTAGTTTCAGATAATATCTCTCATGTCGACCCATAGGCGAGAACCTTACAAACACTCAAGTAGTTTTATTAAAATACGACCCATCGGACTGCGACAACGCGGGAAAGCAACCATTTTCTCCCTATGTTTATCAAGGTAAGTAAGCCCAAGTACTACCAAAGAATAGTACACAAGGTGGATAATAGTTGGAAACAAACAACTTATGTAGTAAAGAAAACAAATTAAGAAGATGCTAGATGTTGACTTATAAGTAATTTAGCTAATGAAAGGATTTAATCTCAACAATAAATTAGGCACCAGAATTTGGTCAACTACTCCAACCAATCAACTGTACATAAGGGCTTTCAATGATATATTCAAAACTACTAATTGTATGATAATGATAGGCATATTATTGTACACAACTTCTCATAGAAGACGGACACTATCTGTCTTAAACTTAAAACGGGTCAATTATCAAAGGTATGTTTTTATTATCACCACTTGGCAATACTTGAGTACTTGATCCGTCTTAAGCAAGACTTACTAATTATTGTATAATATTCCATGGTTTATTCTGTCCTAAGAGTCAGCTCATAGCAAACAATAACCAATTACATCTTCTATGGAAAATCTGTTACAAATGCATCAAATCGTATAAGAGGCGATATTATGTGAAAGAGTCTTTTAATATGAGCCGACCCATTCATTATATAAAAACACTCATTATTTACTATGAATAAATGAATGATTATCCAATAAAAAGCAATAAGTCTTGTTTGTGACGGGACGACCCGTCGCAAGCTTGCGACGAGTCAAATCCCTCTCACAAAGAGCAAGTGGGGGGCAAGTGGGAGACAAATGAATCCCCCCACTTGCCTTGCCACTTGCTTTTTGTGATGGGAATTTGACGCGTTGCAAGCTTGCGACGGATTGCCCCGTCACACATGAGAATTGTGAATAAAAAGATCGTTTCATACGATAAGACGGTTATATTCCTCAATTTCTGTATAATTGCACCTCAATCCCCCAAATAGTAACAAAATTCCATAAAATAAGGTGCAGTACACAGTTCAACAAGATATCAGGAGCTAATAAATGCTCACAGGTAAAGCATGACAGTACCATCACATTATTGGCAATGCCTAAACTGCAACCATTACTGGTATCAAATCTGCAATTTCTGGCAATGCCAATGAGATCTCACCATGATTTTCATAAACCAATCAACTTCAGTAAATGATTACATCAAATAAACTTCACACTTATCATACAGCCAGATTGCTCGCCTACCAGATAGCATCCCACTTAGGCGAGCGATCATATTCGTCTAAAATTAAAACGGGTCAGATAGCTACCCACTTAGGCACTTAGATATGCGAGTCGTAAATAAGAACATGTGAAACAAGAAGGCATCATACAATTACATATTGCCACAGCCATATTTAGCATAGAAAAGCAGTTGTAGTATCAAAATGTGTTCTTGTTCATGGAATGGAAGTCATTTAAGGCAGTTTTGATGCTGACAGATTTCCATATTTTCAGGTCATGATTATCACCGCTCAGTAAATTTACCAGCAGCACTACCTAGTATTGTAACTGAACATGTTGAAACACACCACAGGAAATAGCATCATGCTTCTTACATGTAAAGTTCCGTTACAGGGCTCGCAGGAATCGGAGCATCCAAAGACCGATCTGCAATGGATCATGATCCATGCTATTTCTGAATTATATAAGAAGCTTCCTCCAAGCATTACAGCAGAAGTGCTAAATCAATCGAGTTGCATTTCCAACAAGCTTTGCGAAAGAAATACAATTATACAAGCATGGAAATATAAGTAGACAAAAAAAATTAAAGCTCCTCCCTTAATAACTTAAAATGATAATAGTACTTAGACAACTGAAACAAGAACAAAGTAACAAAAATATGAGAATGGCAATGTGGCTCAAAGCATTTCGCTACCAACTTAAACACCGTGAACAATCGACAAACGACGAAATGAACCTCAAGCCACCATTGCCTTCCCTGTGGACAATGTAATATAACAATACATAACATAATAAGAGCTACTAATAATGGCAATAGTTTAATCACTAGTACTAATGACTACCATACTGCGATTCATAAAAATCGCAATTATCCAGATATACTAGTGTAACTAAAACCTCTCTAAGTTAATCATCGTAAAACCCATTTAGCTCGAATCCTCAAACTCCTCCAATATGAAATGATCACTGATATAATAGAACCGAAATCCAAACCCTTTGACATGAAAAAGGGTTTGGATTTTAAGATTGGTTCTCATTCTTCTTTCCATCACCATCCCTATTCTCGAGCAATCGACCTTGCTCATCATCAGCTTGAGCCGCCTTCTTTTGAGCCTCTTTCGCCTTAAGTGCTTGCAACTTAGAATGATTATAAAAGCCAACACCCAAAAACGCCAATCCATACCCAAACAAGTTAATAGGAGTGACAGTATCCTTAATAACCGACCAAGAGAACGCGATCAACAGCCAATCCTTGACAACCCCAGCAACATTCATAGTCAAAGCAGAAGTCTTGCCAACCAACAAGAACACAGCAAGGTTCAAAGCAAATGCACAAAGCGAATTCGTCCCGAAAATGAACCAATCTAGATGGAAACTTGAAGAATCCCTCAAAATCGGATACTCAACCAAAATCCAAGGGACAGACAGAAACACCAAACAACATGGTGCAACATAAAACAATGATGTAATTGGATTAAAACTAATACCCTTTGAAGTTAACAGAATTTGAATCATAACTAATCTTGTTGCTTCAAAAGCAACAGCACCAAGTTGTAAGGTAACACCCCAAGCATCAAACTTAGCTTCACCATATGCAGCAATGGCAACGCCAAAAGAAATAGACAACATATTAGTCATAGTTTGACCTTTGAAATTCTCTTTTTTAAACATAACACCAATAGAATAAACAGCAACAGGCATAAGGGCTTTTAACATTTGAATAAAGGAAACAGATAGATAAATATAAGCTGAATTTGATAACCAAAGTGAGAATGCATATAATGCACCAATTGGTACAACAGAAGATAGATAAACTTCTTTCGACATCGAAACCGGTTCGACTAATTTAAAGACTTTAACTAGAACAAATGCAAGAGATGAGCAAAAACTCATGTGAATCATAGTTAGGGAAATTGGGAATGGCCAATTGTACATCTTACGATCTAAGATGTATTTATTGTAAACAATTACTGTGAAACTCAGGAAGATCCATATTGCTACATATGTGTATGATAAGATTATTTTCTTAATCACACCATCGCTTAAAGATCCAACACCTGAAGACATACTTTTTTTCCTGGGTTTTTGATGATTTTTGGGGTGTAATTAGTATCAAAGATTGAATTTTGATGGGTTTTGTGTGATGATTAGGGTGATTTGTGAAAAGGGTAGATGAGATTTGTGGGAAAAAAGGGGAGAAATTTGGGGATCAGAAAGAGATGAATGAAGAGGTAGAAGAACAGGAAAACTGGAAGTGAGTGTGAAAGATGTATGTTGTGTTGTGATGTGTTTTATGGACGCTCTTCCTCTTTCTATACTCTCTCTTCTTTTGAGTTATTTTCTCTTTCAATTTTGTATTATAATTATTATTTTCCTATTTTGGATTTATTTGTGGGCCAATTTGCCATGATTTTTATAATAAATTTTCCATTTAAGTTAACTTATCATGTGTCCTTAATATTATACCTCTCAAACAGACAGATCAGGTCGTGCCAAATTCGTTTTCGTGTTACATGTAAATGAGTCGCAAACTCATCATTCAAAACTCCACCTAATTAAAACTCGTGTTGTGTTTGTGTTGTTGACTCACTTAGTGGTCATTAAGTCTCAACTCTAACCCGTTAATTTCGTGTCACGTCAATGTTTGTCAGCTCTAGTCATAACACATTTTGGAAATACCGGTTAAATTATAACTAGTTTTACTCAAGATGATAATTTCCGATTTAATGGTAAAACAGTATAATGAATCTAGATATTATTGTTCAATGATAATAGGATTGTTTTTCTAATACCTATACAACTTTTCTTAGAATCTTATTATTACATTATATGATACCTACTTGAATCAGTTTTACAATTAAAACGAATATTACTTTCTTAAATAAGATTTTGTAATTAAATATAGTTTATGATATGTTAGGTAATTTTAGATTAATGTTTGTCAACAACAGAATCTTAGTCTTAACATGATTAAGATTAGTTAAGGCTCTGATTGACAACGCACTTTTCTCTTTTCTTTTTGTAACTATTTAGCATATATCTTATTTACTCAAATAAGATACCTGAAATGATACATAGGGTAGTGTTTGAAATTTCAGATATCCGATCTTGTATAACATTTTTTATACAATCAGTTACATTGTTAACTCTTAATTTTCAGCTTCCTTATCAGTTATCTTTTCAAATTTAGTTAACTTTTTCAGTTAGTTTTACCAAATAAAGCCTAAGAGAATCATTGATAAGACATTACTCAGTCTTAAGACTATAACACATCGGTTTGTCACTAGCAAATCTACTCAGATTCACCTCAGACTTTATATATTTTTCCTCATACGCAATTTAGACTTTACTTTTCACTTCACATTACCTTATTAAGTAAAGATTTGATATTGTTACTATATTTTCTTGATACTTATTATGTAAGCTGGTGTTTTTTCTTTGTATAAAGAGAGTAATAAGGGCGACTTTGATTGATCATAATATTTACTCCCAAATTTTAATTGGAGTAATATATTTACCCGCTCTACTTAATATTATACTCCCTCCTAGTCGGTCATTTCTTCCCTCTTTCCTTATTAGGTAAGTCGGGTTTTCTTCCCTCTTTCCCTTTTTGGATGTGGGTAGTGTGTTTTGTGTGGTATAAATTCAATTATATGTGGGGTAGTGTGTTTTGTGTGGTCCAAATTCATTTCCTTAATTTTTGTGTAAAAGGAAAAGGGGAAGAAATGAATGACTAGGAGGGAGTATGTCGTTTTAAAAAATAATTATATCTGCTCAACTTTATAATAAAGAAGGGAGATAATTAGAGAGAAGGTAGAAAGATAATAGAAAGAGATATATTGTGTTATTATTCCATTATAAGGGATATATATACACATACAATAGGGATTATGTTTTCATAAGATAATATATTCTAATATCCTATAAGATATGGATATTTATATAATAATATTTCATAACAATTCTTTTTATATGCCACCTTACATTGTTCAATGTAGTACTTGTGCTTCACAAATTCCAAAACACTAGTGATTAGAAGAAGAAAAAAAGTTAACTTTATCCATTAGATTGTAAGAAAAACCTTATTTTATTATTCTCAAAAAGCATTTGTTATACTTAATCTAAATTGCTAATGTTTTTTATAAAAAATTAATTATTTCTTAATCTTGGTGAAATATTCTAAAACAACATATTTAAAAATAGAAGAAAAAAAAGAGTAATAATTATCTTAGGATTTGTATTTTCCAGTTATTCAAATCCTGATAAAAGTCAAAGACGGTGTCTTTATCATGAGAGACGGTCTTTTACTAAGTTATTGAGAGACTACTTTGGTTGTATATCTTTATGTGTTTTTTCGTAGCACTTTTTATTATTGACTGTGACTCAAATTACCCTTTCATTTGCTACATATTTTCATAACAATCGTACATATTTTATGATATAATAATGTAACCATTTTTATTAGTATCCAATTTTATAGTATACGTATCCCATTATAATATTTGATATTATTTTTCCATCATTTTATAATTCGTCTCATAATAATCATAATAAGTTTATTAAGAAACACTCTCTTAGGAGACCTAATCTTGAAAGTAATGCGTTAATATTTGCTCTTAGGAGACCTAATCATTTTATTATTGAGATTGTCACCAAATACTTTATTTTGAAAGTTTTTCTACTAAATCATAAACTTTGTTGTTAATTTTAAGAACCGAGTTCTAAAAATAAGAACTGAGTTTGTAAGCATATGGAAATATAATGACTAATGACTATGACATAGAAAATGTGGAGTGTCTTATAATTTTGTCTTTTTGCAATATAATAAAGAAATCATCTACTGTGGATTAGAGTTCTTAAATATTGAGAATGGAGAAATATGACTATATAGAGTTTTTCTATTATTATGCTCTAAGATGCCCTTTAAAAACATTGCCTCAATGTTCATACTATTTATAACTGTTATAAATTAAATTTAACGCT
The DNA here is from genome assembly GCA_022085475.1 of Heliosperma pusillum. Classification (NCBI taxonomy): domain Eukaryota; kingdom Viridiplantae; phylum Streptophyta; class Magnoliopsida; order Caryophyllales; family Caryophyllaceae; genus Heliosperma; species Heliosperma pusillum. The sequence goes on along the minus strand of JAIUZE010045804.1, from coordinate 13,113 downwards.
TTTTTATTCCTTAAGTCTAGTGAAACGGAAGAACTTTTTATAATTTTCTTCATATGCCTATTCCATACTTTGACAATCTCAATAATTAAGCATTTTTGTTGTCATAGTTGGAGGATCTAAATAATTATTTAATGTAAATAAGTTTTTTAATTACTCAGGGGGATCACTAGTTTTAATTTTCTTATTATTTGACTGAACCAAGTTCTTTTTTTAAACTCAATTTAATTTGTACATTTAAAAACTTTTTTTTTTGGCAATGGGACACTTTATTTATTCAGCAACTCTTTTATAGGACCATCTTATAGTATATGATCGGACTAACCTAAAAGAAGAAAAGTCCAAAGTTTACATTTAATTATATTCATATTTCGGTTTTGTTTTGATTATATTCATATTTTATGATGAATACTGACTATTTAAATATGTAAGTTATCAAAATAAAATAAAATATTATATCATGAAATAAACTAATTTTTTATAAGTTTATTAAATATTTAGTTGGTCTTTGTGTTATCACAAATTCTCATTTGTGACGGGATGACCCGTCGCAAGCTTGCAACGGGTCAAGCTCTCCTCACAAAATGTAAGTGGGGAGGCAAGTGGCCAAGTGGGGGACAAATGGATCCCCCCACTTGCACTCCCACTTGTTCTTTGTGAGTAGGATTTAACCCGTCACAAGCTTGCGACGGGTCGCCCCATCGCAAGTAAGACTTTATGTTGTGTTATTGGGGTAGTCTTAGCTAAAATTTCTTTAACACGCGTCTACTTTGTATAGGATAGTAAAACTTTTCTCTTAATTATTTGTTTTTTTTTACCAGTAGAGTGAGGCATGTGTTATTGGGTAGTGTCGGTTGAGGGAATCGGGTTTTGTTGAAGTTTGGAATTAGCCAATGTCTGTGAGTGGGAGTGGTTAAAAGAACAAATTGTTCAATTTGTTCCTACGATTACATTTAATGACAACTATGATTATGACTATTCACTATATATGAAGGGATAATCAATAAATGAATAATCTCAATCAAAATCTTATAATAGTTATTCAGGTTTATATATTATATTTATATTATATTATGTTTCTTCACTCGAATGTCTATTTGGCTTGAAGAGTGGTTAGTGCACATGCCATCATTCCATGTTTAGTTTCCACTTTGTGAGTTTCTGAGATATTGGGAGTTATTAGGGTTTGAACCTGTGACATTTGATCACACTGACTCTGATATCATGATAGATGAACCAATGTGACGGATTCAAACCCTGGCAGCCCTAATATCTCAGAAACTCACAAAGTGGAGACTCAACACGTGGTTGTAAGGGAAAGTGTTTTTATTATTATTATTCACAATTGACAATGAATACAAGGCTAGTATTTATAGTAGTTACAATTATAAACCCTAACACAATATTTACCTAATACAAGCTATGGTAATATACTATAAGACGGAGATATGGAAATATTAACAAGATTACATAATAAGAAATATAGTAAAATAAATATATGGAAGATTACGTAATATTCCTGACACGCTCCCTCAAGACGGACGACCCGAAGGCGAGACCGATCTTGGAAAGCAACAAGGCAAACCGTGGTCGTGGAAGAGGCTTGGTAAGAACGTCGGCAAGTTGATCATCACCGGAGATATGTTGAACACGGAGATGACCATTCTGAACTTGTTCACGAACAAAATGGAAGGCAAGAGCAAGATGTTTCATTCGTGAATGAAACACCGGGTTAGCAGAGTAGTGAGTAGCACTAAGGTTGTCACAATAGATGACCGGTGGTTGAGAGATTGGAACACGAAGTTCGGTGAGTAGGGACCGGAGCCAAGTAAGCTCGGCTGAGGTAGTGGCAACGGCACGAAATTCGGCCTCGGTAGAGGAGCGAGCTAAGGCACGTTGTTTCTTCGAGGCCCAAGATAAGGCATTTCGACCTAGATAAGTAACATAACCCGAGGTGGAGACATACGTGTCACGATCCCCAGCCCAATCCGCGTCACAATAGGCATGTAACCGAGTGGGGGAGGACCGGTAGAGTTGAAGACCAACATGAGATGTACCATTTAGATAGCGAAGCAAGCGTTTTAGAGCACACCAATGAAGATTAGTGGGACGGTGCATAAATTGAGCCAATTTGTTGACGGTGAAGGCGATATCGGGACGAGTGAATGAGAGATACTGGAGACTACCCAAAATAGCACGATAATCCGTGATATTGGGGATTTCGGGACTACCATCATGATGTAGGGTGGGGTGGACAGCCACGGGTGTGGTGGCGGGTTTTGACTCGAGCATTTTGTGATTGTGCAATAAATCATGGATGTATTTTGATTGTGTCAAGAGAAGACCAAGGGGGTTGGGGGTGACTTCAACACCTAGAAAGTAAGACAAAGTGCCTAAATCTTTGAGTGAAAACCGTGTGGCTAGGGACTCAATGAAGGAAGACACATGGCTTGGGTTGGAGCCGGTGACAATAATGTCATCGACATACACAAGTAGGTAAATGGAGTGTGACGGTGTCGTGTACAAAAACAAAGACGAGTCAGCAAGTGAAGCCTTGAAGCCAAGGCCAAGGAGGTGTTGCTTGAGTGTCGTGTACCAGGCACGTGGGGCCTGTTTAAGACCGTATATAGCTTTAGTGAGCTTACATATGTATGAGGGGTGTTCGGGACTAGTGAAGCCCGGTGGTTGTGACATGTAAACTTCATCATTAAGATTGCCTTGGAGAAAAGCATTGTTAATGTCAAGTTGGCGAAGACACCAACCGTTAGTGAGAGCAAGGGACAACAAAGTACGTACCGTGGCGGGTTTTACAACTGGACTGAATGTGTCGGAGTAATCCACTCCAGGTCGTTGAAGGAATCCTTTTGCAACAAGGCGAGCTTTGTATTTATCAATGGTGTTATCGGGTTTGTATTTGATACGATAAATCCATTTACATCCAATGACATTGTAGGATGGGTTAGGAGGAACAAGAGTCCATGTAGTATTGTTTTGTAAGGCAGCAAACTCGGCAAGCATCGCATCGCGCCACTTTGGGTCGACTAAGGCTTGTTTTGTAGTGTTAGGGAGTTGAGATGGCGGAAGTAGAGTGGCTAGTTTGGCATATTTGGGGTTGGGGACCCGAATATTGTTTGAGAGACGGGTGGTCATCCGAGGAGGAGGTGGATGGGGTGGGGGAGGAGGTGCACTGTGGGTGGGAGGGGTGGTCACAGGTGTTACGGGAGAGGGGGCAGAGGTGGGGGGAAGTGGGGGAGGCAGGGGAAACAGGGGAAGCATGGGGGCTGAGTGTGGGAGGTGGGGTAGGGGAGTGCCGAGCAGGAGGGTTGCCAGGGGACGGGGGGTTGGGTGGCATGTGAGGTGGTGGTGTGGGGGCAGCGGAATGGGGGGTGAGAGTGTCGGGAAACCAGGAGGTGGGTAGAGGAGGGGTGGTGGTTGTGGTTTGTCGAACAAGGTCCGGGTAAGGGAAGCTATGTTCGATAAATTTAACATGTCGGGAGACAAAGGTTTTGTTTGTAGTGGGATCGAGACAATAAAACGCACTTTGAGTAGGTGAGTAACCGACAAACACACACGGTTTGGAGCGGGGTTCTAATTTGTGCATGGTGTAGGGTCGAAGCCACGGATAACAAAGGCATCCGAAGCTACGAAGTTTCGCGTAGTTGGGTTGATGGCCGAATAGAGTGAAGTAGGGAGTCGAGTTTTGTAATGTTGGAGTGGGGAGACGGTTAATGAGATAGGTGGCAGTGGAGAAGGCATGGGGCCATAACGTGGGTGGTAAGTGAGCATGGGTGAGAAGGGCAAGGCCGGTTTCAACTATATGACGGTGACGACGTTCTGCATACCCATTTAACTCGGGGGTGTGAGGTGGGGTGGTAAGGTGACCGATACCTTGGTCATTAAGGGTGTGAGCCATCTTTATATATTCACCGCCATTGTCGGAGAATATTTGTAAGATGGGGCGTTTGAAAAAATTTTCAACGAGTTTTTGAAAACGAGTGAAAATAGTTGTCGCATCGGATTTTTGTTTAAGTGGGTAGAGCCAAATATATTTAGTAAAGTGATCAACAAAGATAATGTAATACTTGAAATTGTCATAAGATAAAATTGGAGATGACCATACATCGGTAAATATTAAATCTAAGGGTGCTTTAGATATCAATGTTGACGTAGAAAACTCAAGTTTATGGCTCTTGTGTATATGACAAGAGTTACAAAAATCAACTAAGGAACTAGGAGTAGAAACGGAAAGCTTAGTAGTTAAATATTGTAGTATTTTTGCCGAAGGATGTCCAAGACGATGATGCCAACCATAGTCTTTGGAGAGTCGGCTAGTGTACGCGGCAGGTTGAGGAGGGTGCCATTCATAGACTCCACCATTAGACGTCCCGCGTATGAGAATTTGATGCGTTTGTTTATCCTTTATAAAAAAAGAGGTTTGTGAAAATTCAAAATAGGCATTGTTGTCGAAACAAAATTGTGAGACGGACAAAATATTTCGAGAAATCGAGGGAACAAATAACACGTTTTTAAAATTAAGCGGAGTGGTAGAGTTGAGTGAAAAGTGAAACGAACCTACACGAGATATGGGTAGGGCAGAACCGTCTGTTGGAGTAGGTGTCCTCCACAAAAGTGTGCCACATACTAAATCTTATTATGGAATATAATTGGGATATTTATTGACTATATATATATGATTAGTCAGTTGATTAACGTAAATCAATAACGGTTGGCTGACTAGAGTTTGACGTTATTGTCGTTTGACGGCGGTGATCAACTGATCCCTTTCGTTCACACCTAAAGGATGAAATCCAAATAGTAACTAATTATTTGTATACGATACAGTTAATTAGTACATTACATATATTCGATATGTACGAGAGTTAATTATTAGAAATTGAGTTAAGAACTCAAATTCGATTAAGCTTATTTTTTCAATTATGCGATAATTGACTAATAAATTTATATCTTATTTTAATACGATTAAATAATATTTAACTTAGTAATTAATCGTTAAATTACTAAATTAGTTGAGGTTTTGAGATAGAGGTAATTAGTTAATTATATTTACAAGGAGTTGTAAAATAAATTAACTATAATTAACTAAGCATTGTGGGACCCATTATATATTGATATAATGGTAAAATATTACTTAAAATGTTAAGTACATATTATTTATTTAATTGAGTCATATAATTGTTATATGATCAAATTAACACTTAATTATACAAGATAATTAACCATATGATCAATAAGTATTTGTAAGCCAAATAAAAGGGACCAAACTAGGCCATTGTGGCCGGTTGGATTGTAGTTAGAATGGTGATGATTGTTGTTCTTGTTTATACTCTTTTTTACTCTTTAGTTACTTTATGAGAGTGACATAACAAGTAGTAAACAATCATCACTTGTTCTACAACACTCCACTCTAATGCATGTGATCAAATTATGCAAAATAAGAGTCCTCATTTGGACAATTTGGACCGGCCAAATGGCCTATAAAATGAGCACTTGTGTTCATTTTATACTTACTTCATTTTGTGCTTTGTTTCCTTACTTCTCTAAAAACCTCATATTCTTACTAAAACTCTCAAACACTAATATTTAATAAGTATTACTAGTGTAGTAATATAGTCATAATATTAGTAGAATAATATCTATCTTATTATCTAGTTAATAATAAGGGTAGATTATTTGGGTTAATCTTGGTGCAACTTAGAGGAGATCTTCTACTTTGGGGATTACTTGTATTCATCCATATTATTAGCTCAAGAACAACAAGAAGGAGTTTTTGTTGTGCCCTTATATTTTCCATATCAATGTGAGGAAATTTCTTCTCTTATATAAATGTCTTTATATTTGCATGCATGTTACATAGATCATTAAAAACTAAATTAACAAGTAATTTAGAAACTAATTAGAGGAGTCTAATTAAGGTCTATGGACTTTCATGTGGTATCAGAGCTAGCTTGTAGCATGCATGTTCATTTTGGACATTTTTATTAAAGTTATAAGATAACTAATACATCAAAGATTTTGAGTTAAAATACGATTCTGACAAATTTGTTTTGTTGCATGTATACTACTGACCACCTCAAAAGGTTTGTGGTTAAATTTCGTGATTTTAGGGATTAATTTGTGCTATTTTATTTTGATTTTTGGCGTTTAAACCGATTACCATGCTTTTTAAATATTTAAAAGTTAACTAAAAATAGTTTCATGTTGATTCTGGCCATGAAATTTTTAATGAATCTCACATGCATTACTTACATATTGTATGTAAAATTTCGTGACTTTTAGTTATGTATTGCATGTTCATTGATTTTTATACGATAAAAGTCGATAATATGAGATTATAATGTTCATAAAATTGAAACGTCCATTTATGGTCTTGACAATTTTTTGTACATTTAACATTCTGATTTTGATACTCTTGGTGAAATTTCATAATTGTTTTCACTGTTTTACTATATCTAATGTTTTTATTTGATAAAACCATTAAATACAAAGCTATTTGTTCATAAAATTAATTTAAATTTTTTGAGCAAATGTTTTTTATTTTTATAGTTCCTGGAATTTTTCCAGAATTTACAAAATTTTTGGTTTCAAATTTTATGATGTTTATATTTTATTTTGGTTTTATTTCATAATTGTTATGATTAAACCGTAATATTTAGCAAATAAAATCAAATCAATCTAATTAATGACCAACAAAATTAGTAGTGACTAATTTTGAGTTCTAAATCAGTTGAGTTAATTAGTTTGAATTTAAATGCGATTTAAATGTTGATAGTGATTTTTAATGGTTAAAAATCAATAAATCCCGGAAAAATCGAGCTACAATGAGCATGAATTGAATCTAGGACGATTTTGGCATGAATTTTGCAGCAATTTATTTTATTTATGTTTGAATGAATGAATGTCATTTATTTAATAATTTATGCAAAGTTTGTACCTAGTATGGCCTAGTTATTTTTTAATCGTTATTACCCGTAATGTAAGGGAATAACGGGTTGGTTGTAATTTTATTGCGATCTCGTATCGCCGGTTTGTATAATTTAATAATTTTATTTTATAGAATAAATGTATAATAGGAATTTGTATATTTCTATATTTGTAATTATTTTTATGAAGACCGTTGACTTCCCTTAAGACCGGTGCCGATTTTGGAATTGTTCCAAGTGAAGAGCAAGGGACCAAGTAGTTGTTTCCGAATTTGTAACTATCCTAGTTTAATTTTGATTAGCTAGGTTCCATACTAGGATTTTTAAATGTTGTGCTGATTGCTTGCTTTATTTCCGCTCATGCCCAAAATCGTCACACACACTTCAGTTTATTTAGACCGTTTTTGTCAATTCAACGTATTCACCTTCACCGAAACCCCTTTTAGTTTTCCTTATCGAATTTAACTAAATTGACAAGATCTCTCACATGTTTAAAAAATTGAGATTAACCTTACCAATTAATAACACCTATGAATCCCGTGTTCATTAGGGCTACCACGCTCGTGGGTCCCTTTTTACCTCGGGTAAGTAGGGTGATACGATCACAAGCTAAAATTGGATTGGACTCAACGCGATAAGCGTTATCTTGGGACTAGGAGATGGATTTAGTTGAAATCCGTCAACCAAGAGTTCTAAGGGTAGAATTAGTCAAGTAACGACTTACCATTTCTAGATAAAAAGTAGCATGCGATGACTATTTTTATTTAAAGATGGGTCTTGGAATCATTTATATAATTTAGTGAGAGGTCATTATATGAATGCTTAACTTGTTAAAATGTTTTTCAAGTAAATTAACAATGACTGTTTATATATTTCTTTTTGTTGTAGTTACCATATTCGCATAATGTCAACATCATCAATCGTTGCATCCTTGGGTAAAGACTCATGGTTGAGGTCCGTCATGACAACAAGTTTGTCCTTAAGGAGTGACGGAAATAACTTCGTTGAATGGGAATCACGATCAAGAGTCGTCGCGTTATCCGCTAAGTGCTTCGCTACTTGGTCGAAGAGCCCCCCACCGAACCCGCGCCTAGATCGTCCGCGGTGGTTCGGGCCGAATATGAACTTTATTTGAAGGTTGCTAATGACGTCAAGAATGTCTTGATTTGGTCAATCTCACCCAAACTCAAACTCCAATTGATCTCTCTCAATGCATATGCGATATTCACGAGGATCACTTCGATGTTTTCGCAAGCCCCTCAAATTCTCCAATATGAGGCAATTACGAAATTCTTTGACACTAAGCTTCAAAGGGGCCAAAAGGTTGGCCCACACGTGCTCAAAATGGTTGAGCACGCGGACACCTTAGAGCGTCTAGGGTGCAAAATTCCGAAGAATTTGGTGGTGGGTAAGATCCTTCATTCCCTCTCACCTAAGTTCACCCAATTTAGGGTGAACTATAACATGAATGGCATGGACAAGAGTTTCCATGAACTCCATGCACTCCTCACCCAAGCTGAGAGGGACATGGCGGCTAGTGGGAGTGAACCCAAGGATGTTCTTTCCATGAAAATGAAGAACATGAACCTTGGGGTAAGGAAGGACAAGGGAAAGGGTAAGACTCTTTTCAAGAAATCCGGCAAGGGAAAGGCAAAGGTCTTTTATAAGGCCAAACCCAAAGTCAACAAACACGCGGAGGCGGATTGCTATTATTGTAATGGCAAAGGGCATTGGAAATGCAATTGCCCCAAGTACTTGAAAGATAAGAAGGACGGTTGTGTGACAACGTCAGGTAAAATTCTTTCATCACTCTATATGATAGATATTAACTTTGCTAGTACCTCTTCTTCGGTATTTGATACCGGTTGTGGTTCTCACCTTTGTAATCATGTACAGGGGCTGAGGGACGTGCAAGCACTAGCCAAGGGTGACGTGGACCTGCGCATGGGAAATGGAGCTAAGGTAGCCGCAGTTTCCGTGGGCACCTACGTTATTCTTTTGCCTAATGGTTTAGAGTTGTATTTAAATAATTGCTATTATGTACCAACTCTTACCAAGAACATTATCTCCATTTCCGTGTTAGACATGGAAGGATTTTCATTTTGCATTAAGAACAACTGTTGTACTTTTTCACTTAATGAAATGGTTTATGGCGGGGCCATTTCTATTGGAGGTATAGTTCTAAGGATTGCAAAGAGGTCTATATGAGAAAACAAGAACTCAAAAACAGTGAACCTAATCAATCATACCTTTGGCATTGTCGTTTAGGGCACATAAAAGAACGACGCATAAAGAGACTTGTTTCATCTAAAGTACTCAAACCATTCGATTACGAATCTTATGGCGTATGCGAATCTTGTCTTCTAGGCAAGATGACTCGTGCTCCTTTTACGGGAAACGGGACACGAGCAAGTGAAGTATTAGGACTTATACACACGGATGTATGCGGTCCAATGACTATCCGAGCTAGAGGTGGTTATCACTACTTCATTACTTTTACCGACGACCTGAGTAGATATGGATATGTCTACTTGATGAGGCATAAAAGTGATGCTTTTGAAAAGTTCAAGGAATTTCAAAATGAAGTAGAAAACCAATTGAATAAAAAGATTAAAACACTACGATCCGATCGTGGTGGTGAATACTTGAACCATGAATTTGATTCACACCTGAAAGATTGTGGTATAGTATCACAATGGACTCCTCCTGGAACACCTCAATTAAACGGTGTATCCGAAAGGAGAAATCGAACTGTATTAGATATGGTTCGATCTATGATGAGTCTAACTGAGCTTCATGATTATTTTTGGGGTTTTGCTATCTTATCTGCAATATTTTCACTAAATCGAAGCCCGACTAACAGCGGCAAACAAGATCCTATGAGATATGGACAGGAAAAGTCCCTGATTTGTCACTTTATGAGAATGTTGGGGATGCGAGGCATTTTGTTAAGAAAAAGTCTGACGATAAACTCGCACCCAAATCTGACAAATGTCTTTTTGTAGGATATCCAAAGGAATCACGTGCTTATTACTTCTACAATAAACACGAGGACAAAGTGTTTGTGTCTCGTGATGCAGTCTTTTTAGAAAATGATTTTATTTCTAAAAGACAGAGAGGGAGAAAATTTGAACTTGATGAAGTCCAAGAGCCACAAACCGAAAAGGATGACGAGGAAAACGTTCCCTGTTCGTCTGGTACGGTAATTATTCCTTCGGAACCTAGGAGGTCAAGCAGAATTAGTCATCCACCTGATAGATACCTTGGTATTATAGAGGAAGGTGAGGACTATAATGTGTTACTTTTTGAAAGTAACGAACCTACTACCTACAAAGCAGCCATTTCTAGTCCCGACTCAAAGCTATGGCTAGGAGCCATGCAATCCGAAATGGATTCTATGTACGACAATCACGTATGGGACTTGGTTGATTTACCTAAGGAGGTACGACCTCTTCAGTGTAAGTGGATCTATAAGATCAAAAGTGGCATAGACAAACATAATGATGTTTATAAAGCTAGATTGGTGGCAAAAGGTTTCACCCAAGTTCATGGTCTTCACTATGATGAAACCTTCGCCCCAGTCGCCATGCTTCGATCCATAAGGATTATCTTAGCAGTTGCCGCATTTCATAATTATGAGATTTGGCAAATGGATGTCAAAACCGCCTTCTTGAATGGGATTCTAGAAGAGGAAGTGTTCATGACACAACCTGAAGGTTTTGTGGATCCATCAAACCCTAAGAAGGTATGCAAACTTAAGAGATCCATCTATGGTCTTAAGCAAGCATCCAGAAGTTGGAATCATCGTTTCGATCATGTAATTAAACAAAATGGTTTCACTCGAAGTGTCGAGGAGCCGTGTTTATACATGAAGTTTAGTGGGAGTAAAGTAACTTTTCTAGTCTTGTATGTAGATGACATACTACTCATTGGGAAGGATATTCCAATGCTCACTTCTGTAAAGGAGTGGCTAGGAATACATTTCCAAATGAAAGACTTAGGAGAGGCCCAGCGCATCTTAGGTATTCGGATCTATAGGGATAGATCCGAAAGGTACTAGCATTAAGCAAGAGATTATATTGAGAAAGATTCTTGATCGGTTCAACATGAAAGACTCTAAGAGAGGCTTTATTCTTATGGGAAGTGGGATCACTTTGAGCAAGTCAGAGTGCCCTACGAAAACCGAGGAGATTGAACGCATGAAATTGATCCCTTACGCTTCAGCCGTTGGATCAATCATGTATGCTATGAGGTGCACTCGTCCCGACGTTGCATATGCCTTGAGCATGACAAGTCGTTACCAAGCAAATCCAGGTGAGAGTCACTGGATAGCCGTAAAGAACATCCTTAAGTACTTGAGAAGGACTAAGGATTCATTCTTAGTGTTTGGAGGCGAGACTGAGTTACGTGTAAAGGGTTACACAGATGCCAGTTTCCAAACAGATAGGGATGATATGAAATCCCAATCCGGCTACGTTTATATGAGGAATGGAGGAGCTGTTTGCTGGAAGAGTTTCAAGCAAAGCGTTACAGCGGATTCTACAACAGAAGCAGAGTACCTTGCAGCGTCTGAAGCTGCAAAGGAAGCTGTGTGGATTCGGCCATTTTTGGAAGGACCTATCAGTAGTCCATAATGCAAGATCCATACATGTATTGTGATACGTGGGGCTATTTTAGGCAAAAGAATCCCAAGTCTAGTAACAGTATAGAAATGTATAGGGAAAATACATGTAATTAGAGATTTACGGGACAGAAAGGGAAATTGACATTTGTAAGGTTGGGGACATATGAAACATTGCTGATCCTTTAACCAAGCCTTTTTCAAAGGCTAAGCATGATGGTCATGTCGTCACAAGGATTGAGACGTGTGCCAGACATTCCTTTAGATTATGTAATTATGTAATGATTGGAATGTTGTTTAATATTTCATATATGATAATGGCATTTATTGTTCGAGTTTAGTTTCAAAGTCTTTTATTTGTTTGACTAAATTTAATACTTGTTATCCGAATAGATTGTTGCGACCATTCAAGTGAATAGGACGAAACTTAGTATTTGTCCATAGTCATCAATGAGGTGACGTCTCGAAAAACTCGTTGTAAGAAATCGATCGATGGTTGGTTCAGCACCATGGGGTCATGGAGTTGACTGGTCGTTTATATAGACAGACTGTAAGACACTCTGTCTGACAGTGACATTGTAGAGACCCTTAAATCAATTATTTGATGCCTGGTCGTGGCAGGGTCTTCTATCTTATTCCTATAAGTCGATTCTTTTGACTGGCGACCGTCTATCTTAGTCGGTGCAGTTTCCGATTGGTTTTTGGTTGATGTTCTAGGTCGTGCCGTAAAAGGAGGCCGATGGACTTCTTCTGGATCATGGTGATCTGCATCATACAGAGTAGATGGATCAACAGGAATGGTCCACCCACGTTGGGTAAAAACATCTTTAGGCCACTCGAGGAGAAGTTACTGTAAATGCGTGGCCACGCTCGGAAAGAGATCTATGGTAGATTTTCCGGTCAGACAGTTACTCTCCCTATCGAGAAAACCACTCTAGATATTGCCAATCGCAAGTGCGACCTGAAAGACACCTTGCGTTGAGTGAGAGATATGATAAAGAGACAAGAGAATTGGTGACGCACACTTTTGTCAGACAAGTGGGAGATTGTTGGAGTAGGTGTTCCTCAAAATAGTGCGGCCACATAAAAACTTATTATGGATATAATTGGGATATTTATTGACTATATATATGATTAGTCAGTTGATGAACGTAAATCAATAACGGTTGGCTGACTAGAGTTTGACGTTATTGTCGTTTGACGGCGGTGATCAACTGATCCCTTTCGGTCACACCTAAAGGATGAAATCCAAATAATAACTAATTATTTGTATACGATACAGTTAATTAGTACATTACATATATTCGATATGTACGAGAGTTAATTGTTAGAAATTGAGTAAAGAACTCAAATTCGATTAAGCTTATTTTTCAATTATGCGATAATTGACTAATAAATTTATATCTTATTTTAATACGATTAAATACGATTTAACTTAGTAATTAATCGTTAAATTACTAAATTAGTTGAGGTTTTGAGATAGAGGTAATTAGTTAATTATATTTACAAAGAGTTGTAAACTAAATTAACTAAGCATTGTGGGACCCATTATAT
>JAIUZE010045803.1:0-14113 GCA_022085475.1 Heliosperma pusillum | reverse complement strand
TTATGAAGACGAGTTTGGTGACTCGTATATTTTAGAAGAAGATTAGTAGACGGGTTTTTACTTCTTATTTTGGTGCTAATTGATTTTGTGCTAGCTAAGGTAACGATTCCGAGTTACTCGACGAATTAATGTCACATACTTTTACTTTTGTTTTTATTATTTTTGTTATGTTATTGTTATTTATGGTTTTTAAGTAGTAACATGATAAGTAGTTATTATTATTATGATATATGAATTTTTAACATGTTTAGTGTTCTTGACATATTTGGATGATTTGTTCATAATCATGATTTTTGTATGAATGATGGTTGAATTGGTTGTTAAAATGGATGGTTGTTAATTAAAACATGTTAGAAATAAATATGGTGTTGTTGTGTGTGGTGGCCGTGTAGGGTGGCTGAGAAACCGACCCAAACCAGGCCGGTTCAGCCCGGTCCAGGCCGGTCCAGCCCGGTTCAGACCCGGTCTGGGTTGGTCCGTGAATTGGTCTTTGGCCATGTGTCGATACTTGATTGTTTTGTTTTTGTTTTGACGGGTTTTAAATATGTTAAGCATACGGGAAAATATTAAGAAACGGTTTTAGAAATGTTGACCAAAACCGGCCCAAACCAGGCCCGTGGGCCCAGTCCAGGCCCGGTCCAATCTCGGTCCAGCATGACCCGTGAGCCCTCCTTGGGCTTGTGACGGTTTTTGAGTTTATTGTTATTATTATATCTTGTTTTGTAATATTTAGCAAGTGGGAAATTTTAATAAGTAAATTATTTAATTAAACGGTTTTTCATAATATTATTATTTCTCACATGTTAGAAATTATAGCATGAGATTGTAGTTTAATTTGATATCCTTTAAGTCAAGCGGGTTTGGTAAGAATTAATAATTCACATGTTAGAAATTAGAATGAAATAGCATGAAATGAATGTGATATTATTATGTTCAAGCCTAAATGGCTAAGACTCTGTTTCTAGCCGGTTTGACCAAACGGGTTTGGTCAAACTAAGATCTAGTCATCCCCGTTTTGACTGATGACCCGTCGCGGGACTCGGGTCGGGGATTTGTCTTCAAGTAAGGTTGTATTTAATTAATGAATTAGCCTTAGTAGATATGAGGCGATATGATATTTGATTATGATTTATATGCAATTAGTCACATGATAGGATGTTTTTCCCGTGACTGTTTGATTATATGGTTGGTGTCGTGTTGACTAAGTACCCATAGAGAATTATGAGTAGATGGCGTCTTGACCATTCTAATTCTAAATGAGTATCTTGGACCATGACATTGATAGGCCTTACTATCTTTAACGAGCATATGGAGTTCACCGCTTGATAGCTTTTGTGTTCCCGGCTTGGTGGGTTTATATCCAAGCCGGGGCATGGCGCCTAATTGCTTCCACTTTGGGAATGGAGCCAGCTTAAGTACTAGCCAACTCTGCTTAGGGTGTCGCCTATTAGAGATTCTCATGTACTTTTGGTCATGAGACAGGGAATGGGTTAGCTGTTGTCTCTAGGTCTGATCAGTCTAGGACTAGGATGTTTTCCTACCTTGTGGTATAGACTCGAGTTACAGAAGTCGACTATTGATTGTACTAAGAACTTATGCCTGTTTCTAGACGTATTGGTCTTTCATGTTTGATGATTATATGAATCTTAGAAGGTGAGATGAAAGCCGGCTAAGGTTGATAGAGTTTGGATTACCGGTTGTTAACTGATTCACATGATAGTTTGTATGATTAGGGTTGAGTTGTATCCAGGCCATGTTTTAAATGTAACCTCTGAGCTGAAATACTATGTTCCCTACCTCGTGGTATAGGTTGTTAACCGATTCACATGATAGCTTGCATGAGTAGCTTATCCTTCATATGCTAGGTTATTGATAAGCATTCATTTAGTCACATTTTTACCTCATTTTCGTCCCCATTTTGGTCCGTTTACACGGATTTGCGTGTCTTTAATTGCATTTTATTTCCCGATTCCCCGCGCTATGAATATTGATCTCAATTTGCAGGAATTAAGGCGGAAATGAGGAAATCGGTGCATAAAGACATTGCATGAGTCGGGATTCGAAGATGAGACGAAAAATGAAGAAATATGTCATCAGGTGGCCCAGGCCGGTCTCCAGACCGGCGGCCGGTCGACCGGCCCAGACCACCACTTCACAAATGAAAGAAGTTGAAAAGTGAAGAAAAGGCCCCAGGTAGCGCCGGCCGGCCTACCGGCGGCCGGTCGACTGCCCGGCCTGCGCCTACATCAGAAGCCACATGAGAGGGTTTTGGTGCTCCAGGCCGGTGGGGGACCGGCGGCCGGTCGACCGGCCCAGACCTCCATTTTCCCATACTTAGAAGATTTTGAAGCATTTTGAAGGCGAGTTTCTGAAGTCATCGATGTGCTCCAGGCCGGTCAGAGGCCCGGCGGCCGGTCGACCGGCCGGGAACACAACATCGCAAAAATCGCCCTCTTCTTCTAATTTCTTCCTTAATTTCGAGAGACCTATATATACCCCCCCCTTATTATTTTGTAAGCAGTTTTTTAGTTTTTAACATTCCTTTTAGCACGAAACCCTAGAAATTTGTAACCCAAATCAATCCCTAATTACTCTCCTAATATTTCCCTAATCTAGTTTAGTTTCTCATTTCAAGTTGTTGAATCTAGTCTTTCATTTCATTTTTGAGGTTTGTATTGAAGACTTGGGTGAAGACATTCCCCCATATTCATCAATATAAGTTTTGTTTGGTATTAAATTTCTCACCTTTTTTATTGTTTATGCAATTAATTTCCATTTCTAGTTTATAGTTCATCTTTTGATTATTATCTTTATTCTTCTCATAGCATGATGTTGATTGAACTCCCCCTTCCCTTTAGTGTTTTGATTTCCTTTGCCATGTGTGAGTAGATTATCCTCTAGGGTTTAGGGGAGCCTAAGGGTGGATCATGTGGGGTATTAGGTTGGTTAATTAGCAAGTTTGTGGTAAATGATTTGGGTATTGCCCATATGAACACCAAGTGTTTGATGAAATGTGTGAACGAAAGTTACCATTTTATCAAGCATGGTTTGATCTTCTCTTAAGCGACGGTGGTAGAGGCGATTAGACTAAGTGTTTATATGGGTGATTTGAGACAAATGCGATAGCTTGTTGATGATTATCGATTGTTGAGACATTGGCAATCGATTTTACTCGAATTATTTACCCCTTTCGCTAGTTACCCGACTAACCCATTAAATCCCCCTAAGGTGAACCCTTTACCCTAGCCTTTCCCCTAATTGTTTTCATCTTTATTACTTAGCAATAGCTTGTTTTTCCTAGTTTTTAGTTAACTTTCCAATCCGTCATATTTTAGGCTAGAATAGGATTCAATCGAACTAGTAGTTGACCTCCCCCATCCTCGTGGATTTCGACCCCTTTATACTACTTTTATTGGGTTATTTTTGATGCTTGTTTTGACGACAAAACGACCATCAAATGGCCGGTCAGAGGCCCGGCGGCCGGTCGACCGGCCGGGAACACAACATCGCAAAAATCGCCCTCTTCTTCTAATTTCTTCCTTAATTTCGAGAGACCTATATATACCCCCCCTTATTATTTTGTAAGCAGTTTTTTTAGTTTTTAACATTCCTTTTAGCACGAAACCCTAGAAATTTGTAACCCAAATTAATCCCTAATTACTCTCCTAATATTTCCCTAATCTAGTTTAGTTTATCATTTCAAGTTGTGGAATCTAGTCTTACATTTCATTTTTGAGGTTTGTATTGAAGACTTGGGTGAAGACATTCCCTCATATTCATCAATATAAGTCTTGTTTGGTATTAAATTTCTCACCTTTTTTATTGTTTATGCAATTAATTTCCATTTCTAGTTTATAGTTCATCTTTTGATTATTATCTTTATTCTTCTCATAGCATGATGTTGATTGAACTCCCCCTTCCCTTTAGTGTTTTGATTTCCTTTGCCATGTGTGAGTAGATTATCCTCTAGGGTTTAGGGGAGCCTAAGGGTGGATCATGTGGGGTATTAGGTTGGTTAATTAGCAAGTTTGTGGTAAATGATTTGGGTATTGCCCATATGAACACCAAGTGTTTGATGAAATGTGTGAACGAAAGTTACCATTTTATCAAGCATGGTTTGATCTTCTCTTAAGCGACGGTGGTAGAGACGATTAGACTAAGTGTTTATATGGGTGATTTGAGACAAATGCGATAGCTTGTTGATGATTATCGATTGTTGAGACATTAGCAATCGATTTTACTCAAATTATTTACCCCCTTTGCTAGTTACCCGACTAACCCATAAATCCCCCTAAGGTGAACCCTTCACCCTAGTCTTTCCCTTAATTGTTTTCATCTTTATTACTTAGCGATTACTTGTTTTTCCTAGTTTTTAGTTAACTTTCCAATCCGTCATATTTTAGGCTAGAATAGGATTCAATCGAACTAGTAGTTGACCTCCCCCATCCTCGTGGATTTCGACCCCTTTATACTACTTTTATTGGGTTATTTTTGATGCTTGTTTTGACGACAAACCGATCATCAAATGGCGCCGTTGCCGGGGATGGCGTAAGGAAACTCGTAGTTTGTTTTGTGTCTTAGATTTAGCCAAGTTACTTGTTGTTTTTGTTGGTTTTTAGTTGTTAGATTATTTGTAGAGTGCCTTGCATTATTGTCTTTCCCTAGTGTGCCCAAAAACACACTAGGAGTCTAACTTGTTTTTGAGTTGCTTTGAGTGCATGCCTAGAGGTGAAGGTTTGTTCTTGAGCCATCCGGAACCCGAAAGGTTGTTTAGGACTCTCCGTGCCAATACACTTGCTCGGGTTAGGAATTCAAGAAGAGTTAGCCATCAACAAGCCAATACTTCAATTGCTTCTACATCCACTCCAACAATCGATTACCCACAAAACAACACCATTGAACCCATATTTGAAAACCCCTTCTACAATACACAACAAAATACACCACCAAATTCACCACCTACAATACCTCAACAACAAAATCAACCACAAATGACGACTCTACGTGATCGTAACCGTCCCAACCACGATGATACCCAATCTCCAATCAATTTCGGTGTCTTGGCCCCCAATAATTTTGAGATTCACCCGTCTCAAATGAATTCTATTGAGCGGGATAGCTTTGGAGGCCTCCCGGATGAAGATGCTCATGCCCACTTGAGAAAATTCAAAAGTAGGGTTGGAATCATGAAAAGGAATGGGGTGCCCGAGGAAACCCTTTGCCTCATGTTGTTCCCATTTTCCCTCAAGGACCGGGCGGAGAGGTGGTTGAATAACCATCCTCCAAACACTTTCACCACTTGGGATGATTTGGCTAAGGAGTTTCTAAGTAAGTACTACCCCGCCTCCAAAACGGCGATGCTAAGAAACGAGATTACCACCTTCCAACAAGAGGATGGAGAGTCCTTGGGAGAAGCATGGGATCGGTTCATTGATTTACTTGCCCGATGCCCTCACCATGGAATTGCGGATTGGTATGTCACTCAAACTTTCTATCAAACTCTCCTCCCTCAAACCAAGGCCATGGTGAATGCTTCCGCGGGGGGGAGTTTTGATCATTTGAATGACCAACAAGGGGCGGCATTGATTAAGAAGATGGTTGAGTCGGAATCTAGTTATGGTACTAGTTCTAGAGGAAATAGCTTGAGAAGGAGTTCTAAGTACCCAAGTGAGAACTTCTCAAATGCGGATACCAATGCCAAGATTGATTTGCTCACACAAACTTTTACTAAGGGTTTTGCCGAGCTTCAAAAAGCTCAAAATCAAAGTCAAGGCCATCATGTGAATGAAGCTAGTGGGTCTTATGCACCTCCCATGGTGGAAGCTTATCAAACCCCCACTTGTGAAATTTGCAATGGATATGGACACACCTTTGAAGTTTGTGGGAACAATTTTTCTTATAGCAATGAAGGAGGAAATGACTACCAACATGTGAATGCTTTTCAAGGAGTCAACAACAACCCACGGCCCTCAAGGCCTCAATTCCAAAATCAAGGAGCTTACAACCCAAATTCAAATTTCTATCATCCAAGCTCAAAATTTCACCCAAACATGAGCTACAAAAGCCAAAATGTCCTAAACCCTCAACACACTCAAACTCAACCTTCCAACCCTCCGGGTTTTTCCCAACCTAGAGGAGGAGGTCAATTTTCTAGAGGAAACTATAACAATCAATTCAACAACTCTCAACAAGGTCAAGGATCCAACCAATTCCAAAATCAACACTTCAATGATCAAGGTTACAATAACCAAGGTAACTTCCAAAACCAAGGTAATTGGAATCAAGGTCAAGGAAATTGGAATCAAAATCAAGGGAACCAAAACTTCAACAATCAAGGCCAAGGTAATTTTTACCAAGGCAATCAAAACAATCAAGCAAGCCAAGGGGTTCCCGATCAATATTTTCAAGGCCAAGGGCCAAATTTCAACAACAACCAAGGGTCAAATTTCAACAATCAAGGTTCAAGGGGGCAACAAGGGAATTTTAACAACAATCAACAAGGAAGCTTAACAATCAAAGAAACAACAACCAAGGGTCGAGTAGTCGGAATGACTATGCTTTTGCCCTTCCTTTGACAAATCAACCCCACCAAGAGAGTGATCCTTCAATAAGTGAAGTTTTGCAATTAGTCAAAAACATGGAAATCCAAAACAACTTGGCTTTGCAAAATGTCACTAATGCTCACAAAAAGGAGGTGAGAGAATTGGAAGCTAGGTTAGCTTCTCAAGCTTTGAACAATCCTCAAAGGCCTCCGGGAGGTCTACTTGCTCAAGGGAAAAGCTCCAAGGATGCTTCATCAAGCCACCATGCATGTGCGGTGACTTTAAGAAGTGGACTAGTGCTTGATAACCCCTACATGGACATGATGAATGATGAGATTCCAAATGATGAGCATGTTGAGGAAGGAGAAGAACTTGAAGAGCCCTTTTTGACTCCCACCTTGGAGTCAAAAGATGATGGCAAGGGTGAAGATGATCAACCCAAAGAGGGAGAAGAAGGGTATGTCGAAATTATGCCTTATGAAGAGGAGATGAACAAGGATGTCAATGATGACGGAGTAGAGGTACAACCAATGGCAAGAGCTAAGGTAACCAAGAAAACTCCCATTCCAAAGGTATCTTTTAGCACTCCACTTGTTGTTTCCGATATCCCCTACCCCTCTAGAGCTTTGAAAACTAAGGAAAACTTCAAGTTCACCCAATTTAGAAAAATGCTTGAGGGACTTGAAGTGACCTTACCTTTCACCGATGTTATATTGAACATGCCCACTTACTCAAAATTTCTAAAAGACATCTTGACTCATAAGAGAACTTTGGGTACCCAAGATGTTATGATTATGGAGGCGGAGTGTAGTGCTCTCCTCATTAATCCTAACTCTTTTAAAATGCCAAAAAAACTTGGGGACCCCGGAAGTTTCTCTATCCCTTGTGTTGTGGGGGGGGGGGTCATGATTTCAAGGGCATTATGTGACAATGGTGCAAGTGTAAGTGTCATTCCCTTAACTATTGCTAAAAGAATTGGACTTGAAAGTTTAACCCACACTTCTATGACTCTACAACTAGCGGATAGGTCCGTTAAGCAACCTTTGGGTGTGCTTGAGGACGTACCCGTTAAAGTTGGCAAATTTTTGATCCCCACGGATTTCGTTGTCCTAGATATCCCGGAGGATAGCCACACTCCCATCATCCTTGGTAGGCCCTTTTTGGCTACCGGAGGAGTCCTCATTGATGTGAGGGACGGGCGGCTAACCTTTAGGGTGGGAAACGAAACCCTTGAATTTAATCTTCCACATCTAGTGAAGGGACCAATGTTTCACAAAGCATGCTCGGTAGAAGTCATAGAGGAAGTGATTGAGAAGATGCATGAAGAGGAGAAGCATGAAGAAGAAGCTCTACAAGTGGCACTCCATGATGAGGAGATGGGAGATGACCACGAGGTAGATGATGAACTAATGAAGAAGGTGGAGGGCCTTCTCCCTCCAAAGGTACAACTTAAGCCCTTACCTCCCTCACTTAAGTACTCTTTTTTAGGTGAGGGAGAGACTTATCCCGTTATCATTAATGCTAATTTGAGTGAAGGCCAAGAACTTGAACTTTTGAAAGTCTTGAAAACTCATAGGGGTTCACTTGGATATAGCATTGATGATATCAAAGGGTTAAGTCCTAATCTTTGCATGCATAGGATTGTCTTGGAGGAGGGTAGCAAACCTAAGGTAGATGGGCTACGTAGGTTGAACCCTAAGATGGCGGAAGTGGTTAAAAGTGAGGTTATGATGTTGTTAGAGGCCGGGATTATCTACCAAATAACCGATAGTTCTTGGGTGAGCCCCGTCCATGTAGTGCCCAAGAAAGGAGGGGTGACTATGGTGGAACAAGAGGATGGGACTCTCTTAGCTTCTAGACCCGTGACCGGGTGGCGGATGTGCATTGACTATCGCAAATTAAATGCCGCCACCCTCAAAGACCACTACCCCATCCCCTTTATTGACCAAATGCTTGAAAGGTTGGCGGGGCATTCTTACTATTCATTTCTAGATGGTTATTCCGGGTTTTTCCAAATCCCCATACACCCGGAAGACCAAGAGAAAACCACATTCACTTGTCCCATAGGAGTTTATGCTTATAGGAGGATGCCCTTTGGGCTTTGTAATGCTCCGGGGACTTTCCAACGGTGTATGACGGCTATTTTTGCCGATTTTCTTGAGAAGAGTATGGAGGTCTTCATGGACGACTTTAGTGTCCATGGAGACTCATTTGATCTTGGGCTTTTGAATTTGTCTCCTGTTTTGCAAAGATGTGAGGAGCACAACCTTGTCCTCAATTGGGAGAAGTGCCACTTTATGGTGGAGGAGGGGGTTGTGCTTGGTCACATCGTGTCTAAGAGAGGCATAGAAGTTGATATGGCTAAGGTTTCGGTAATAGAAAACTTGTCACCCCCTACTAATGTGAAGGGAGTGAGAAGCTTTCTAGGCCATGCGGGCTTTTACCGACGTTTCATCAAAGATTTTTCTAAAATAGCCAAGCCTTTAACTTCTCTTCTTCTCAAAGACACATCATTTGTATTTGATGAATTTTGCTTGAGTGCTTTTTGTAGGTTGAAGGAGGCTCTTGTAACGGCTCCCATAATCCGATCACCGGATTGGAGCCTTCCCTTCGAAGTTATGTGCGACGCCTCCGATTATGCGGTCGGGGCGGTGCTTGGCCAAGTTGTGGACAATAAGCATCATGTAATCTACTACACAAGCAAAACTCTTGATCAAGCCCAAGTCAACTACTCTACGACGGAAAAGGAGATGCTAGCTATTGTTCATGCCGTGGAAAAGTTCCGGCAATCCTTTGTTGGTGCTAAGGTTGTGGTATACTCGGATCACTCCGCTTTGAGGCAATTGTTAGTGAAAAAGGATGCGAAACCAAGGCTCTTGAGGTGGGTTCTTTTGCTTCAAGAGTTTGACTTGGAAATTAAAGACAAGGCGGGGTCGGAGAATGTTGTTGCCGACCACCTATCTAGATTGACTACCGAAGATCATGGGTTGAAGGATGAGAGTGGCCCGATCAATGAGTGGTTGAGAGAAGAAAGTTTGATGATGATAGGTGGTAAATCACCATGGTTTGCGGACTTGGCAAATTTGCTTGTGAGTGGGTTTATTCCGGAGGAGTTGGATGCTAGAGCTAGGAGGAAGTTGAAGCATGACTCAAAACGCTATTTTTGGAATGACCCACATCTTTTTCGCAAGTGTGGTGATGGCATGTTTCGAAGATGTGTTCCTAGAGAATAAGGTATGGAGATAGTTGATAGAATTCACAACTCGGCCTATGGGGGCCACCTTGGTACATCTCGCACCATCGCAAAGGTGTTACAAGGTGGTTTCTATTGGCCATCTATGTTCAAGGATATCCACTACTTTGTCAAATCTTGTGATCGGTGCCAAAGAACGGGGAATATTAGTCAAAGGAATGAGATGCCCTTTCAAAACATTCTTGAGATTGAGCTTTTTGATTGTTGGGGAGTTGATTTCATGGGACCATTTCCCAACTCTTGCGGGAATGAGTACATTTTGGTAGCGGTGGACTATGTGTCCAAGTGGATTGAAGCCGTCGCCACCCCAACAAATGATGCTAAGGTTGTTATCAAGCTCTTCAAGAACACTATATTTCCGAGATTTGGGACCCCAAGAGTGGTGATTAGCGACGGGGGTTCGCACTTTAGGAAGAGCACTTTCAAGTCCTTACTTTCTTCCCATGGTGTCACTCATAAGACCGCTCTTGCCTACCACCCTCAAACTAGTGGGCAAGTAGAGGTCTCAAACCGTCAAATAAAAGCTATCTTGGAGAAGACTACAAGCAAAGGTAGGAAGGATTGGTCTCAAAAGCTTCCGGATGTTCTATGGGCCCTTCGCACCGCTTTCAAAACTCCACTCGGCACAACTTCTTACAAGCTTGTTTATGGAAAAGCTTGTCACTTGCCAATCGAGTTGGAGCACAAGGCATGGTGGGCCTTAAAGGAGATGAACTTTGATATTGATATGGCCGGAGAGCTACGATTTCTCCAAATGAATGAACTTGAAGAGCTAAGACTTGATGCCTACGAGAGCTCAAAGATCTACAAGGAGCAAACGAAGAAATGGCATGATGCCAAATTAGTTGATAAAAATGTGAAAGTGGGTGACCAAGTCTTACTCTATAATTCTAGAGTTAAGTTGTTTCCGGGTAAGCTACGCTCTAGATGGTCGGGTCCTTTCAAAGTTATCGACATTTCATCACATGGAGCTTTTGAACTTTGGAGCGAGGAAGGTGGTAATTTCAAGGTCAACGGGCATCGAGTGAAAAGATATTTCGATGGAGATGAAAAGGGAACGGTGGAAGTACTTTTCCTTGAGGATCCACTTCCCGAGGAGGAGTCTTGTTTGTAAACTCTTGTGATTTGATAGGTTTGGTGGAGTCCCTCAACAACCACCAATTTTTTGTATATAGCATGCATATTAGGAATAGTTGTGAAGATTTGGATTTGTGTACTCGGGTTTTTCGTCTTTAGGAAGAAGTTTTAGGAAAGTTTGAAACATTTGTAGTCGGGTTTGAATCATAACCGTATCATTGGGAATATGTTGGTTGGTTCGAGCATGTTGGTGACTTGGGTTTCTTTGGGAATTTGTTTTGGTTTTGAAGAAGAGGTGAAGACAAGAAGATGTGCTCCAGGCCGGTCGACCGACAGCCGGGGTGCCGACCGGCCCAGAGCACTCCAGAAGGTGACTTTTGAAGATGGGGAATTAAAGTGCAGGTATTCCAGGCCGGGCGACCGGCAGCCGGTGTGCCGACCGGCCTGGAACACATTATCATAGAGGATTGAATTTTTGGAAATTTTTGGGCTGTGTTCTGTGCCGGTCGACCGGCGGCCGGTCTGACACCGGCCCAGAGCGTATTGTAACTGAACTTTTGAAAGGTTGAAAATTTGAGCTGAAGTCCAGGCCGGTCGACCGGCAGCCGGGGTCAGACCGGCCTAGACGACCTGAACACACCATAATCCAAAAATCAGAAAAAATCAAAAATTTGAACTGGGTTCCAAGCCGGTCGACCGGCGGCCGGTGCCTGGACCGGCCCAGAGCACTACCCGAGACCAATAACTACTCGTGAGGCTCTTTTCTTTCTTTCTTTCTTCTTGTTTTCTTCTCCCTTCTTTCTCCTTCTTCCTTCATACCTCCACCAAAACTCACAAAAACCTCACAAAACTCACATAAATCACCACAAAATTCACCAAATCCAACATTCAACCCACTAATTAACCCACTACTTCACCCAAAATCATCCCCCACCTCAAAAAACCCAATTTTTCCCTCTTTCAATTGATTAAGACGAAAATCAACATGGCTCAACAACCACCAAGGAAAAGAACAAGGGCTCAACTTGAGGCCGAGTTGGAGGCTAGGCTTCAGCAGGTGACGGCGGGAATGGGTCCGGATAACGATTTTCCGGATATCGTCTTCGTAAGCGAAATTGCAAGAGGTAAATTTCAATGTTTAAAGCGTAGACCTCTTCCCCACTCCCGTTTTATTTGCCGGAATACTATGCGGAACCTTGGCCTTGATACGGTCACTCTTGAACTTTTCAAAGGGTTGGGGATGGGGGAACTATACGGTCAGCACTTCCGGACTTACCCCCGTCTTACTTGGGAATTTTTGAGTTCGTTTAGTCATGAGAAGGATAGAAATACGGGTATGGTCAAAATTGTTTCCTTTCGCCTTCTTAATACTGCATTTAACCTTCCCCTTGAGAAATTTTGTAAAGTTTTAGGGGTCAAATTTCATAAGTCGTACAAAGTCCCCGAAAGCTTTAATGTGAATGATGTGTGGACTGCTATATCGGGTTTTGAGTTTGAGAAGGGAACTAAGAGGCCGGCAAATGCTTGCCACAATGCCCCTATTAGGTTTTGGCATAGGTTTATGGGTTGGACGTTGTTTGGGAGAGAGGAGTGTCATAATTTTAGGGCCGATGAGCTTTCGATTTTGGCGGCTTACTTGTTCCAGCAGCCGCATAAATTTGGGATCAACATCGGTCATCATGTCGTTATCCACTTCCAGAAAATTGCCAATGACCCATTTAGCCCGACCGGAATCCATTTAGGGGGGATTGTTACCAAGATTGCTCATGTCCTTTGTAGAGATGCTCTAGATGAGCGTAATTTGAGGTGTTTAGGGGGATACTCATTGTTGACGGAGGATTACATTTTTAAGAAGCTTGAGTGGGTAATAAAGAGAGTTGAGGACGGGAAGACTTACTGGAGGATTCGAGGGGTAAATTCTATTCCCCTCCCTAATAGTGCGGCTATGAAAGTGGTTCCTGATAGCGCGCATTATCTTCTCCCCTTAGAGGAGGAGAACCCTCCTCCACCACCTGAAGAAACCCCGGAAGATCCTTTAGCTCCAGTTACCGCATTTAGGCGAGATCCTACTGCCCCCGTCACTACATATAGGAGAGAGGAGCGGGGCCCCACTTCCACCACATTGCCTTATATGAGCCCCTTCTATCATCAGCAGCAGTGGCGCCCTTGGCCCAATTCATCCCAACCCGACACATCCACTTCCACCACTACCAGTTACCCACCTTTGGATCCTTCCTTGATCCAGTTCATGGCCGACATGACTTTAGCCTCCGAGGCAGCAGCTACGGAGAGAGAGGCAGCGGCTAGGGAGAGAGAGGCGGCAGCTAAGTGGCGTGAGGAGGAAGCTCGGGATAGAGCTCTTTTGTCGCAGCGGATGGACCGGATGTATTACGACTTGGCTCTTGGCCAATACCCTTCTTACGATAATTGGTGTAGGGAGGGGTATAGGGAGCCAGTTGGCCCACATCCGTCCTAGTTCATGTGGCCAGAGGGCGGGTATGATCAGGGTTCTAGGGTGTTTGGTGATTTCAATGTTCAGCCAGACTATTATTCTTCTGCGCCGGGTTTTACTCAGCCGGTAGTTGATGAGGAGGAGGTGGACCCAGAGATTGCGGCTCAGAATGCCGAGTGGTTTGACAGGATGGGTCCACGGTTCGAGATAGGGGAGGGTGGCGGCTCTGGTTCGGGAGCCCAGGATGTAGATGCGTCTTTTGCTGAGGCCACTCATGGCCAATTTGATACTACATCCTCTGATTTCACTGGATACTCTTGAGGCCGGAAACCCATGAGTATGATCCCTTATAATCCAAATCTTCATCATATTTATATTTTCGCATGCATTTAGATAGTTGTATTATATCTTAGTTTAGTCATCCATTTAGTTGCATCCATTTAGGCTTGCATTAGAATTTAATTTTGTAACATATCGTCACATGTTAGCCTTGCATCCATATAGTGTAGTTTGCATTTACTTAGATCATGACATTGTATTATATCATTTTGCATTTAGTTTTAGGACTTTTATTTAGTCCATGCATTTACTTAGAGCTAACCCTCTTGTATATATTGTTCATATTGTGATTTCTCTTCAAAAAAAAAAAAAAAAAAATCAAAAACCCCAAAAACAAGTTTTTATTTTTCAAAATATTTAAAAACCCAAAAACATGTTATTTGTTTTGAATTCACCCCTCACACCATGTAAATACCAAGTGTGGGGAGGGAATTCCCAAAAATTGAAAAC